>VDFB02368249.1:0-44844 GCA_007258455.2 Sequoia sempervirens | reverse complement strand
TCAATTACGAAACTCATTATTCCTCCATGGAGAAGCAATGTCTCACTCTTGTATTCGTTACACAGAAGTTGAGACACTACCTTCTCCATGTTGAAACACACATCATAGTAAAAACAGTTATCTTAAAGCATTTGTTCTCTAGCGTTGACCTTGTTGGGAGATTAGCGAAGTGGGTTATGTTGCTTTTTAAGTTCGATATAAAGTTTTTTACTCAAAATTCAATAAAGGGTCAAGTGGTTGTCGATCAATTGGTCGCCTCTCCCTCATCTCACTCCTTCGATGGGTTGGATTTGCTTCCTAACGAAAATATTTTCACAATTAATTACGACCTTGAATAGAAAATGTATTTCGATGGATCGAGGTGTCAGACTAGTTCTAGAGCGAGTGTGGCCTTGATATCCCCTGAAGGTAAATTGGTCCCTTTGTCCTTTCGATTGGATTTTCCTTGCACCAATAACATCACTTAGTACGAAGCCCTTATTGTTGGCTTGCATGCCACGATTGTACTAAAAATCAAACATCTCTGTATACTAGGTGATTTTGAGCTCATGGTGAATCAAATTATGGGAACCTATCAAGCTAAACAAAGTAATTTGTCCCAGTACCGAGACCTTTCTTTGTCCTTGCCTAGTTAGTTCTCTTTTAGTACAATAGGCAGTGTCCCTAGGAGAGAAAATATACATGCCGATGCCATGGAAAGCACTACTTCCTTGGTACCTTTGGAAGAGGATACAAAAGAATACCACTTTGCAGTTTAGGTCTTGCGAACCCCTGTGGTTTATGATCAACCTGAATCCGAGTCTTTTGTGTGTTCTCACATAGACTCAAGAGAATGGTTTTCTAGCATCTATAATTGTTTATAGACTGGAAACTTCCCTGATGATGCGACAAAAAATGATCGCACTCGTATACGAAAGCTTTCAACACGTTATGTCATTTTATTTGATGTTCTTTATCAAAAATCCTATAACGACTTGCTTCTTAGGTGTCTCACTAAAGCAAAAATACCCCTTGCCCTTAAGGAAGCCCATTCAGGCTCCAGGGGTGGACATTTTGGTGGTAGATCCCTGGAAAGAAGATTGATACACATGGGGTACTATTGGCAAACAATGGAACAAGATTTCTTTGATTTTGTTAAAAAGTGCCTTCAATTTCAACAACACAATTGTTTTATTCATGCACCTGCTCAAGAGTTACAAAACCAAACCTCTCCTTGGTTGTTCGCAAAATGGGGTTTGGTTATCATTGGAAAAATATCACCTCGTTCTTCCAAGGGACATACCTTCATTATCAAGTGTGCTACAGATTACTTCACAAAATGGGTCGAAGCTATTCCACTCCGATCCAAAAACGCTAAAGCTATCTATAGTTTTCTCATGAAAAACATTATTTCTCATTTCAGATTGCCTGCTACACTTGTTTTTGACAATGGTATGCCATTCAAAAATAAGGAAGTAAATCATTTCTTAGAGAAGTTTCATATCCAACATAGGTTTTCTAAACCGTACTATCCACAATCCAATGGTCAAGCAAAATCATCTAACAAGACTCTTGAACTCATTCTCCGTAAAATAGTCAACAAACACGGTAAAGATTGGCATGTTCAATTAACGTACACTTTGTGGGCCTATCGCAAAGTTTTCGTATGGTGACGAGAACAATGCCTTACAACCTTGTGTATGGTGCCGAAGCTATCATGCCTTTAGAGTTGGAAATTTTGTCCTTACAAGTTTCCCTTAAAGGCTTAATTGATGATGAAACCTACCAGGTTAACCATTTGCATCAACTAGAGATGCTCGATGAGCAACATTTATAGGCCCTTGATCATCTTAAAGATTATCAAAGGTCATTGTTGATACAATATAATGAAAGTGTGCTTCTTAGGAACTTTAAACTAGGGCACTTGGTTCTCTGTGAAAACCAACAGAATGTAAATGCACCGCTTGATCAGAGAGGGAAATTTAGTCCTAATTGGTTAGGCCCTTACATTGTGATCTTCGTATATGGTTCAGGTGCATATGGATTATCATCTATGGATGGGACACCTCTAAAATAGCTCGCTAATGCGATGCATCTTCATCGATACTATGCGTAGTGTTCAATGTGTCATATGTGTGGTGTTCTCTGTATGAAAGGGTAGTAGCACTACATTTATTGACATTGTTCATTAACACATTATGAAATTTTTTGTGTTATGATATTATCACGTGTGTGTGTGTTATACACACATGTGTTTCGTTGTGTTATGCATTGATGCATCCCATTACATTTTTTAAGGAAATTAGATCATGATTGTATTTAATCAACATACAACCATGTGTGTTTATTAAATCATGTTAGCATCTAATGTAAGAATACATCCATATAAGCATATAACATCCATAGCATAAACATACATGAAGGGAAAGAACATACACGTCAAAATGAACAATTCCATGATATCAGAACCATATGTACATACACATGTATGTATCAAATGCCATGTACATGTATTGGGCCACTACTATAAAACATGAGTGGTTTATGAATATATGTCTATATAAAAGATCTACAAGTATATATGTATGTGTATGTATCCCTCGCTACAAAAATGATGTACAAAATGATGAGCCCTTATGACTATGGAGCATGGCTCCCAGAGCCCTCCGGCTCTGGCTGCTACTATGGTACCCTTGGGAGAGGCTGCATGGTGGCCATGGAGTGGGATCGGTGTGAGTGTGATACAGACAAAGTTGCTCGCATCCCCCTGATCTCTCCCTGTAAGGAGACTATAGTCATCTCCACCTATCTCAGCTCGTCCCTAGTTGCCGAACCTCTGTCAGGGTCACAGCTATCGACTGCCCACCAAGGTCATTGAGACATCTCTAGAGAGCATCACATGCCCGCTCAACAACGTCAACCCTCCTCACTGTCGCATCTCACTCATCAAGCATCATTCGCAGCTCCCTCGATAGTTGGTCACACTATCCCCAAATGGTAGTTAGCTCCGTAGTCAGTTGGATGATCTTTGTGCCCCACTCCTCGTAAGCGGTCCTTAGATGTGCTACTGGCTCAAAAGTGGGGGCATGTCATCCTACAGATACCGGTGGGAAAGCCTCAAGAACCATCCCCTGGATTGGCACGTTAGGAGCTACCTCCAAAATACACTAAGCCATTAGCCCAATCCATGCTTATGCATCTTTTGCAACCATAGAGAAAGAAAGAGGAATTAGTATCACATGGCATGTATATATATCATAAACAAAAAAATTAAAAGCACATAAATATAAACAGTATATACCTGGATCCCCTGACTACCATGTAGGGTTAGGCTGATGAGCAGTGCTAGGGCCCACGCTGCCAACATTAGTAGCCACCCAGGTGACGCCAAGGCTGCTACCGCTGGAACAGTAGGAGCTGCTGGTGCCGAAGAGACAGGGGTAGCCACTGGGGGGTTTGATCTCCTCTGTTGCCTAGGTCTTTGAGGTGCCACCTCCTCCTCCTGTGCCCTCTCCTCCTCCTCGCCGGCCTGCTAGTGCCCTCTCTGTCTATTTTTTGAGGGATGGGGAGGAAAATCCTCCTATGGACCAGGATCCCCTCTTGGGGCACCCTTGCCAAACACAAGAGCAGGATGGTGCCTTTCCCACCACTGCACAAAATTAGCAACTACCTCGACATTATCTACCGTCACTATAGGTGGTAGATCCTAGTTGGGCTCATCATCATTAGAGGGGACAACATCAATGATGGTGGGGTGAGGGTGATCCCCGACCCTCGCTGCACTCTTATGGGCCCTAGTATAGGTGGGCACATCCAGTGGAATCATCTAAGGACAACCATGTTGTCATATGACCTGACTCCAATAGTACGTCACTATAATGTAGTCATGGCGACCTACTAAAAATGGTCCTACTATAGGTTCCTCAGATACCTACCATCATCCACCCATTGGAAAAATTAGTGGGGTTTCCATCGAATCCCATCCGTAGTCAGAGTGTCAAACTGAAGCCACCAAAACTGTAGATCACTGAATCTCCACTGCCTTGTCATATCGTATCAGTAGGCCATGGGAATGCGATATGACCATCGCTTGGGAAAAGAAATTGGCTAGGTGCACATGATGTGGGCAAAGGCCCACATCTACAAAAGTGTGCACACAATAAGACTACAATACTCATAGTGAATGTACCGGCCCAACTCCTGGTAGAGGTGCACCAACATGCTATTCCCCCAGACAAAAACTGTCTGATGCTTGACCATCTCTCTGATCATATGGATGAGGACCTTATACAGGTGCGAGCCTCGTCCATCTATCGTGATCCAAAATACCATGGTCATGACCATAACTCGACGTAGTAGTGGTGCAGTGGTCCTCGCCTGGTCGTACCAGTGCGTATATATATGGCCCATGTCATCACCACCATCTGTCCATCTTGAGCAGTAAAGGACTCCCTCCCTCCACTCCCACGTCGATTGGGTATCATTTAGGGCCACCCACCGTCCGCGGATGGGTAGTCCAACGATTCGATAGACATCCTCGAGCATGATGGTCATCTCCCCACAAGGTAGCTAGAAAGATGAAGTGGTGGCGTCCCACCACTCCATCAAGGTTGTGAGCAACCTCTCATGGTATCGTATCTCTGGCATGGTGAATACATGCTAGAGATTGACCTACTCTAGATGTGTGAGCTCATCATCTGATAGACGGTCCCTTTGCTCATGAACGTCAAAATGCACGCCCTCCCAGATGCTCCCGAATCTCTGGATACTCTTGCAAAAGTAGAAAATTTCATGTCAGAACATCAAAATTCATTATGAAAAAAAAAAAAATTCTAAGACTTATGTGTGTTGCTTAGACGTTTATGCGTTGCGCATGCGACATCCACCATGGCCGCCTCGAGGATGTAAACGCATACTCGGGACCTCAGTGCGGACTTTAGACAAAAAACATGATTTTTAGATGTGAGTGCCCAAAAAAGACACCTGTGCACCTCGCCAACTAGAAAAATCCTAAAAATAAGCTAAAATTCACGAAAAATGAGGTTCAGAGACCTACCTGGTCCACCTCGTGACCCTTGATGATGTCCTCGCACAACTGCTCCAATCTCGACACCTTGTACTCCCTCCTACTAGGCATTTTTCTAACTTTTCTCTCACAAAAGTCAACAATTTGCTTGTAGTGAATAGTGAAAATGACCCTTCTAGGGGCCCACCTAGGTATATATAGGCCCCCTAGGGCCCATATTTCCTAAGGTTTGTGGCTCCCCAATTTCTCTTAAATTTACCCACCAAGCTGGGGGGAAACTCAGGAGGGGGCATATAATCACCTCTTGATTGCATTTTTCTTTCGAATTGACGACTTTTTCTTGATCATTCTTCTCTTTGTTGTAGCTTCTTTTGATTTTTTGAGGCTGACCCAAAATTTGAGTTTTGCAAGTTGAAGTCTTGAACAAATTTTTCATGACCATTTTGTTGCTATTTGTTGAGCTCAGATGCTGGGGACACCTTCAGTACCAGTTAGCTTGGCTTCAATGGCCTTTGTGGTCCCTTTTTCTTTCTTGGCACACAAACCCATAAAATTCAAAATTCAGGTGGAATTTTTCTTCTCTACTTTAGTGAGGCTGATTTTTTCAAAATTGATCCAACTAAAGTGGGGGAAAAATGTAATGCAAAATTGCACCTAGGGGCAATTCCACATTTTTTCATTTTTTCCTAGCTTTTATGACACCTTAAAGCATTAATGAAAAAATTCCCATGAGTCAAAATTTCGCAATTCTGAATTCATGCAGACTTGTGGTAGAGCAACAAAATCCTAATGACACGTTTCTAAAAAATCTAGGCTCTGGATGCCTGCATGGCGCATGGATGTTTGTGCAACACGTTAGCGTCCTAGCATTTTTTCGAGTTTGAAACAAGGAATCTAGAATCTTGACTCTCTCGACATGTGTCCTAGTAGTTGGATTTCAGATGTAACGACTCTTTTCCACCCTTGCATGCAGTAAAAACCCCTTTCTTGCTCTCATTTTGGGGTTGGAAGTCATTCATTCAAGTTCTCTTACTGCTTGTTCCAGTCTTGAGTTCTCTTCATTCTTGATAGTAGCACTCTCACAAGTGAAGCCATGCTAGACTGAGGTCCTTCTAGTAGCAACAACTCTCAAGCAAGCACTTAACGGTGTGTCCGTGTGCTCCAGAGAGGACCTAGGCCCTTGGGTAACGCTCTCTGTCTCTCTTTCTCTCCCACTTTCCTTTCCTACTTGTTCATTTATTACTTTGTGGTGTAGGTTCTACTCCTCAGCGGGTTTTTCTTTCACCACATGCTTTGTCTACTTCATTTACACTCCTTTCCAACTTGGTTATCCATGGAGGTGGGAACACCAAAACAGGGGTCTGATTGAGGCATGCCCCTATACAACCCCAACCTTTCCCCCTTGTTCTTCTGTGTGCAGGTGCAAACTGGAGCTTGGAGTTAAGAGTTTAATGTCTAGTGAAAGGTAAGCTCTCTCCAAGTCCCCTTGTGTTTATTACAACTTTTGGCTTCCTGTTCATTTAATTTGCTTAGTACATCCCAGATCTGAGCTTAGAAGTGAAACCTAGTTTTGTCTGCTTGAGCTCCTGAGCCCTCTACTGCTTTGGGTGCCAGTGTGTCTTTTAGATGATAGTGCGTCACGCTAGCATCCTGAAACCGCCCTGCTGTCTTTTGGACGAGAGCTCGCTCACCTGAGACAAAAATATCAGGGTTTCACTCTCTTAGAATCCAAAGTAACTTTCTTTGAAACACTACTTGAAGTATATTTCTTTGCATTTTCATTGATTTATTTATATTGAGGTATATAAGAGTAGTTTGTTCCCTGGTGATTTCTTGAGAATGAAGAAACCTATGTGCATCGAATCCCTCTATTATCACAATTACATTCTTGGAGCATAACGAAACAAAACTCTTCATAACAAACTAACCGATATGGGATAGTGTGTTTTCCAACACTACAAACTATGTATAACAACACTATGTCTTGTAGGTTTCATAATACCTATTGTTTTCCAATTTCATTAGATTCTTAATATCTAATTCACAAAAGCTTCTCAAGACAATCACAAAACATACCAAATTGAGGTCAGGGGTGAGTAACCAATTGGGTTGTTACTTGTAAAGGGTTTTAGGAGATAGTTTGTTTTCCAAAACGTCAGTGTGGAAAATGGCGGCAAAAATGGGACCTCATATGGGTTTTTTGCTATTTGCAAATTATGATTTCGAATGCCACATTTTGGGATTTTTGTCCATTCCAAATAAGAATGTAAACAATGGCGACGTTTTGGGCTTTATGTGGTTTTCAAAATATATCATTTCATTGTAGAGCCCACATTGTGTTTTCCAACCTCATTTAATATTTTGCATGGTTTCTAGTTTCTATAAACGTTATTCAGTTATTTCATTCATATTTCCACAATGGGTTGTCATTTATTTCATTAAGCAATCACAAAATTCCAAAACTAGCATACGGGAGGAAACCAAAATTAAAAAACCCTCGACACAAAAAAACATTGACAACTTTGCATTTCAAATAAAAACCCTTTCCCAACAAAAACCCTGCAACCTTCAAAATAAGAATGTGAACAATGGCGATGTTTTGGGCTTTATGTGGTTTTCAAATTTTTTATTTCATTCCACAACCCACATTGCGTTTTCCAATGTCGTAATATATTCCGCATGGTTTCTAGTTTCTATAAACGTTATTCAGTTATTCCACTCATATTTCCATAATGGGTTGTCAGTTATTTCATTTGACAAGTGCAAAATTTCAAAACAAACGAAAATTAATAAACCCTCAACAAAAAAACACACAAACAACTTTGCATTTCAAATGAAAACCCAATTTCCCAAGGAAAACCCATTGTTTTCACGTCACTCAAAACCCATCTTCGCAACGAATAGCCATTAATTTCTTCACAGTTCCTAGGCAAAATGGAAAAATGCCATATATTTCTTGCGGATATACATACTTGCTAGCTAGCTAGCTGCCCACACCTGTCAAATGTGTTTTCGTATGGAGGGTGGTCGCACTGCTTTGGCCTCCGAATGCTTGCAACTCCTTCCCATTGCTCTCTAGGAACCTGCAAAACATCATTGTGGAAAATGGCGGCAAAAATGGGACCTCGTCTGGGCTTTTTGCTATTTGCAAATAATGGTTTCGAATGCCACATTTTTTTGGGGTTTTTGTCCATTTTGAAATGTGATTTTGAAAACTTGCTGACGCTGACACGTTTTCCCGATGACGGGACAGGCAATAGCAGCTCGGAGTTAACGTTCGACCGTCAAGTCTTTCCATCGGTGCAATTAGTCCGTCTAGTCACCTTTTTCGTCTGGGCCATTTTGTCCAACACATGGGATGGGGGATTGGGGATACGATATCATGTTACATACATAGGTGCTTTTTGTCTAGGAGTTAGCTTTCTCCATAAGAAAATCTCAACTTTCAAAGGCATTAAAATAGAAAACAATCAAGAAAATGAATTTTTCCCTTATTAATGTGATTCTTATGTAACTAATATGATTATCATATTCTCAACATTATAAATAATATGTATCAATATTATAAATTAAAATACTATATTGTATTACCTATAATAAATTTTTACAATTTACTAATAATTTAAAGTGTCACATATATGATTACATAAAAATATAACAAATCAAAATATACAGTATAATAAAATTTAAAATTGTAATATATGATCTAAAATTGGAAAAACGATTACATAGACCATCAAATTCTAGGCCTATGTGTAACTATACATTTCACAAGTCACATCAAAGAAATAACAAATTGATATTATGTATCTAGAATACATTTTTCATTCTAGATCTATGTGTAACTATACATTTCACAAGTCGCGTCAAAGAAATAACAAATTTGAAATTATGTGTATCTAGAATACATTTTTCAATATATATATATATATATATATATATATATATATATATATATATATATTGGAATGTTTTGGATGTATTGTCTATACAGCTCTCAATTGCTCATTTGACATGTTTATTAGTTCATTGAAAATCAAAATACAATGCATTGTTTATTTTTAATTAATTAATAAATACAGTCAAATATACATTCTTGCTGGCTAGATGGATGACGTCATTTTTGGACAACTCAACCCAGACAATTAATTAGACTACATCATTTTATTATACCAACAATTAAAGGCCACATTCAATTAAATACTTTTGAAGTCAAAATCATTTATCCATATTTTACTAACAGTAATTCACATGAACGAATCTAATAATAAATTTGAACTTTCAATTGAAAAGAGGAATCTGGTGAAATTTTAATTTACATTTAATAACTTGACGTGTACAAAGTTGAAGGAGATGGATAGTAGCACTTACAAACAGCACTCGGCATCTATATCTTAGTGTTTAATGGCTACGAAGCGTGTATCAACAACGGAGAGAATTAAATTCACGTTATCTAGAGAGACGGATTCCATAAATACGGTATTGGCAAATTCTGAAACTTGTACGAGGGTGTTGCACACACTTTAAAGATTTCATCTACGAAATTAAAGGCAAGGACCAGAGTTACAAATTAAAGGTAAGGACCAGAGTTACAAATTTACATGAGTGGGGTGGACTACCTACTTCAATCCTCATTCTTGCTCACCAGCTCTGATAGGTAGTCTGAAACTCTCTATACCATTCGATGGCAGCTAGGCTAACCACCATGAAAAATGAGAATGAACATGTGAGTCCAATGGGAGAGATTCTCCACACCGATTCATTTGGCCTGTGCATTCATGTCGTTTTAGAGCTCGACAAAACAGTCGACATCACGCATGCAAAGAAAGCTATCCGCGAAATCCTTCTCTCTCGAGGCCCGCGGTTCTCCTCTATCGTGGTAAAAGCTCTTACTCTTTTCTCTACAAACCATTTTCGCGATTTAAGAAAATGAGATAAAAACAAATTCAAATTTTGTTTTGATGTGATTGCAGACTAAGAATGAGAACGGGGTGTTGCAGTGGCAGACAACGGAAGTGAAAATTGATGACCATGTATTTGTTGCAGAGTTTCCTGGTGGTCACACGGTATACGATAAGTTTGTGGAGGACTATATTTCTGATATGCATTTAAGAAAGCTTCCTCTCTCTCGCCCTCTTTGGGAGTTCCACTTCCTTAACTACAAAACCACAAAGGGAGAAGCCACACTCATTGTAAATTTGCATCATATGCTTGGAGACGGTATGTCTCTTGTGTCTTTAGCGATAGCCTGCTCTACCAAGGCTGATAATCCCACTCTTCCACCAAGTTTTACTATCTCTTCCCAACAGACACAGCCTTATGCAAAACTTCGTGAAAGTTCATATTCTGGTTGGCTTGGGCTGACGTTTATTTACAGAATATGGCATCTGCTGTTCACACTTGTGGTTGTAATGTATTGTACTTTGGACGACCTTATTGCTAGTTTTCTACGTTTGACATGGATGAAGGATAGCAGGTTCCCTATTCGAGGGCCTCCTGGTGTAGAGATGTTGCCTAAAGTTATGGCATCTGCCACCTTTCCGCTACAAGATGTTAGAAAAATAAAGAATTATGTCGGAGGGGTAAACTCTTGCTCTTACACGAACATTTCTACCAGCGTTGTTTCTACTTGCATTGTTATTTCAGCTACATTTTGTGAAATTGAGAGTGATTTTGATTTTATTAACAGAGCGTGAATGATGTGATAATGGGTGTGGTATTCTGTGGGTTTCAACGGTACTGCCAGATGGTTCTCCCAGGTTCGGCCCGTTACCAAATAACAACTGTCTCGTTTTGTATTAAGTCTAGAAATTCTACCTCTCATTCAAAATCGTTGCTCAATGAATGCAGACCCAAGGCAAATGGGGAATTTGAGAGTAACAGCTCTCGCTCTGATGAACTCAAGATCGCAGCCTGGCTTAAAGGTTTTGTAGACATTTTCATAATTGTCATTGCATTGAGCTTTTAAAATATTTTCATATAGCCTGTGTTAGTTTTTAATGAAAGATTGGGGAGCTTAAACAGCTAATGTTTCTGTGTCAGCTGCTCAACTATTTGTATGAGTTAATTTTGTGGCACTGTTTTTCACCCTGGTTTAAATGCAACTGTAGGTTATGTGACGATTTATCAGGATCCAACTGTATTTCGATTCAGTTTTTATCAATCATATTAATTATTGATCCACTTTTTTCAAATCTAGAGTTTTTATAGTACCTCTTTTTTCAATCGATAATATTTATTTAGATTTTAGAAATTTGGAAGAATCAATATCCAGAGGGAGTCACAAACCTTTATGAAAGATGATAGTAATCAAAAAAGGTTTGAAAGGAGTGACCGATATTGCCATGAAAATTGGAATTAATTTCTTATTGTAAAGTGCAAATTTGTTGTTTTTTGTGGCATTGCTGGTGATAATTTTGGACATTGTTTTGGTCCTAAAATTTGGAGATTTGTGGTTGGACTATAAGACAGGTTCCAAGATTGGTCTCTAGTTTGAGCAAGATTTTGAGATTGCAGGACATTGCAGATAGAGGAGAGTTGTATGGTCATTGTTTGGAGCGAACACCAGTGATGAGGGTGAATTACGATGGTCAAAATGTTCTTTATAGGGGAGAAAGAATGGAATAATGACCATTCTTGTTAATGTTTATTACGGGGGAGAATGAAGGATAATGAACATTAATTTATGGATTAGTTATTAGTTCATAAACAGTTGTAGGTTTCAGTTATATTCTTAATCTTAATGTGCATAAATGTATTGTGAAAATGAAGCATGAAAACAATAGAATATTTTTTTTATATATATCTTTTGTTGTGCATTGTGTAGTTCTTTTCAGTTTTCAGTTTCATTACTGTTTTCTACATTCTTTTAAAATTGTGTAAATTAGAGTTAAAATCTAATCAATTTTTAATAATATTTTTTTGACTTATTTAAAATTATATACATTAGATTTCCAAAGTCCATATAATTTACATGACATTTCTAGATTCAACTGAATGAGCTTTGTTTTGCATCAATGTTTTTCATCACATTATAGTGGAAGAAAAATATCATGTACTAATTCTGACAATAGATCATCAAATATGATCTGAAACTTTGATGCAATACAAAACTAACAGTTGAATCCAAAAATATAATGTACTAATCACTGCACAGTGCACACCATGACAAAAACAATTAAGTCTTCAATTAAAAAGTTAAAATGCAGTTGAAAATTCGTGATTTTATATTATTTGAGAAAGACAGTAAGACCTTCAATTAGAAAGAAGTTAAAACAGTTGATCAGTTGTGATTTCATATCCTTGGTCTAGAAATATTGTTGTCCTTCTGATGACATATCTCAAAAATATTTATACGAGTACCCTAACGTGAAAAGCTGCCGACTTACAAGTCACAGTACAATTATTCCTCTGTTTAAAAATGCCATCCAATTAAGTGCATCCTTGAATTGGCAGCACAGTCAAACAATGAGCTCATTGAGGTTGTAGATCAAGTTTCAGAGCTCAACTTTTACCAGGTCAGCACAGAAAGTGCTGGTTGTTACTCTATGGCTACCTATTGATAACTGAGTTTACGTTTGTTTGATCACAAAAAATGGTGCAGAGGCTGGAGGAGATGACAAAATCCAGAACAGAAACTCCCTGGGGAAATCGGTGGGGAATTTTGCAGCTGGCAGTACCCATGGATGGGTTTGAGAACCCTTTGGAGTATGTCCTTAGGGCAAAGAGAATGGTAGATAAGAAGAAAATGTCGCTGGCAGTCATTGTAACCAGCAAAGTGATAAGATTTATTGCACGATTCAGAGGCCCCAAGGTAAGTACTGCAGTCCATAGATACGTATCTATCCTGATCGAAAAAAGAAATATGATCGTACCTTTTAATTTGTTTTTTTTGACAGGTTACAGCTAATGCTCTGTACAATACGCTGGCCAATACTACGTTTAGCGTAACGAATATGAATGGCCCAGCAGAGAAGATGATGTTGGCGGGATACGGAGTTAGAAGTTGGTTTTTTTCGGTGTCAGGCCTTCCTCAGGTGAAGAGATTCTTATACGACTAAGCTTTCTGTAAGTCGATGGATCTTTTCTAATTTTCTAACGAAGGTATTAATAGAGAGGTGTGTTTTGTTTCTCCAGACCGTTCTCGTGACGTGTTTGAGTTACGCAGACAATATTAGAATGCAAGTGATCACAACGAAGGGTTATGTGGACGCAGACAAGCTTTCGAAATGCTTGGAGGAGGCATTTGTGGAGATCCTAGATGCCTACTAGTCGAAAAATTGATTGGCTATTGCAGTGCTCGAAGATGTTAGCATTTGATAGGATAGTTCAGTTTCTATTTACTTTTAGCATTGTTTAAAGATCGTTAACATTTGATCTAACACTTCAGTCGCTGTTTACTTTTAACATTTTCAAAGATAGGACAGTTCAGTTACTATTAACTTTTAGTATCGCTTAAAGATGTTTGCATTTAGACAGTTCAGTTCGTTACTTACTTTGAGTAGTGTTTACATATGTTAATATTTGATCGGACAGTCAGTTTGGTAGTGATTTACTTTTAGTATTATTTAAATATGTTGACATTTGATCAGACGGTTCAGTCATTATTTATTTTTTAGTATTATTCAAAAATGTTAGCATTTAGTTGCTATTTACTTTTAGTATTGTTTAAAGATGTTAATATTTGATCAGAGAGTTTGGTTGTTGATTACTTTTAACATTGCTTAAAAATGTTAGTGTCTGATCAGACAGTTTATTTTTTTTTTTTTAAATTGCTTAAAAATATTAGTATTTGATTTGACAGTTCATTCCCTACCCCATATTATTCACTATAACAAGTGTTCTTATTATCTTTCAAAAATGTCAGATTTTGAATATTATTTAAATGATGATAAAGGTATTTCTATTTATTTATTGAATAGATTATATATTCATAGTTTTTTACATAGCTTTCAATTTATTTTGTAGAATTTTATAATAGAATTATATATTTTATAGGTTGTATATTTTTGTGTGAGCTTCAATCTTATTAATATATACTTTTTTTATTATCGATATAGTATTATATTTTTTAGTTATTGTACCTATAGTTGTAATTATTTTTATGTATTTGATATTTGTTTTCAATTTGTATTTTCTTATTTTGTTCATATTTCATGATGCAAGTAAATTTTTCTTGTAAACATTTGAATTTTAAATCTTAATATTTCTACAAGTTTTTACTAATTGATTTGTGTTAGCATAGAAACATGTTTGTGTCACTTATTACTATGTCTTGATATTTAAAGATAATTCATTTTGTGTAGTTAATTCATACATGAATGCATAAGGAAAGAACAAAAAAGTCTTTTTAGGAAAACAATTAGAATTGAAAAATAAAACATTGCAATAAAATCATAAGAACCATCTATATATATTTGAGAAAGATATCTACAATTGTTTGCTCAAAGTTGTAAAGTTCATCTGTCTCAAGACTTGATCAAGGATGACTTAAACCAAACATTATTTTAATAGATTCAACCATATGAAAAAGTGAAGTCCTATAGATCTAACACATACATTTGGTCAATTGACTAAGTTAATTTTGTACATTAAATCAAGGTTGTTCATTCTTGTATGAATCATAGCAAAACATGTCGTCCAAATTCCCCATGCAAAAAGTAAATGTCCCACTCCTTGGAATTTCCTCTAAAATGTGAAGAGTTAGATGTTTATTCAACGATCATACTTTTCCTTCTTTCCAAGCACTTAACTTGGAGAAGCCAAAAGTCACCTATATGGAATGGAAAGTGTCACCTTTCCCTCCTTGCTGAGTGCCTAACTTGAGGAGATAATTAATTATGTTGCAAAAAATTAAGTATTATTGTTGATGGACTTGTTTATCACTTATCAATGCATTTACAAACTATAGATAAAAATTACAAATTAATTTGTCACTAACACCCTAGACATCTAGAGATACCTTCACATGAATGTTGTAAAAAATTAATTAACAAAAGATTTATGAAGTTGCTGGCACCTTTATCCTAGCATTTATGTGGCACTTGTTGAAATGTTCTAAATAAAATATAAGAACACAAATTAAATAAACATTATTTCTAACAAATTGACAAATCATGAAATATACTCAATGAACATTATTTTAGTTATGAAATTTATAAGAAAGTAGTTGAGAAGTTCAACCACCACACACTCTAATGGTTTCAACTACTCTCTTAATTACACATGATGACCAAAATTTATACACTTAAAAAATTTATAGAGAAACTTAAAAAAGCCAACAAAATACTATTTAAGAAAAAAATTAGAAAATAAGAATAAATATCACATTAAAATCATTTTTCCTAAATTACACATACTAAATACATAATTTCTAACAAATCTACAAGATCTTAATTAAACATTAATTCAACTATAAAATTTGTATCCCATATACTTAAATGATTTTAACTACTCATTTATTTAAACATAAATGATATTAATCTAAGAAAGTTGAGAAAATACTCAGATTGTTTTTCTCGAGAAGATAAGAATAGGTAATGTTCTGAAACACAAATTAAAGAAACACTGAACAAATTATAAAATAAGCATAAACAATATTTCAATTCTGAAAATTGCGCAACACTGTTTTTACCGCCACCAACTTTAAACTCTTTCACCTACTCACTTAATTACATCACTTAGATTACAAATAAGGACCACATTAGATCCACATGCTGTCACAGATCATCGTGTTTAACCAGCATCTTTCTGTTGCCTGCTGAGAGGCTAATTCAGTACAGTCTACTGACTGGCAGTTGGATTGATAGCCATGGAAAATGAGAATGAGCATGTGAGTCC
This sequence comes from Sequoia sempervirens, assembly GCA_007258455.2. Lineage (NCBI taxonomy): Eukaryota > Viridiplantae > Streptophyta > Pinopsida > Cupressales > Cupressaceae > Sequoia > Sequoia sempervirens. The sequence continues at coordinate 29,000 of VDFB02368249.1, read as the reverse complement.
ATCTGGAGAGATGCTCAACACTTCCTCCTTTGGTCTGGTCGTACATGTCGTTGCTGCGCTCGACAAACCAGTGGACATCTCTTACGCTAAGACAGCCATCCGCGAAATCCTTCTCTCTCGAGGCCCACGGTTCTCTTCTATTGTGGTAAAGCTCTTTTTTCAATTTCAAAATACCATTTTCATGTCTAAGAAAGAAAAAGAAAAAGAAAAACTCAATCTTTGTTTTGATGCGTGTTTGCAGACCAAGAATGAGAATGGAGTGCTACAATGGCAAACAACGGAAGTGAATATAGACGACCATGTATTTGTTCCAGAGTTTCCTGCTGGTCACACAGTGTACGATAAGTTTGTGGAGGACTATGTTTCTGATATGCATACAAGAAAGCTTCCTCTCTCTCGCCCTCTCTGGGAGTTCCACTTCCTTAACTACAAAACCACTAAAGGAGAAGCTACAGTTGTTATAAATTTACATCATATGCTGGGAGACGGTACTTCCCTCATGTCTTTAGCGATAGCCTGCTCTACCAAGGCCGATAATCTCCTACCTCCACCGAGCTTTACTCGCTCTTCCCAACAGACACGCCCCCTTGCAGAAATTCATGAAAGTTCATACACTGATTGGCTTGGGTTGAATTTTATTTATAGAATATGGCATCTGCTGTTCACACTTGTGGTTGTAATATATTGCACTTTGGACGACCTTATTGCTAGTCTTCTACGTTTGACATGGATGGAGGATAGCAGGTTCCCTATTCGAGGACCTCCTGGTGTAGAGATGTTGCCTAAAGTTATGGCAACTGTCAACCTTCCGCTACAAGATATTCGAAAAGTAAAGAATCGTGTTGGAGGGGTACGTAATGGCTCCTACATAAACATTTCTGTTAGTCTTGTTTCTTTGTATTATAATTTAAGCTCCGATCTGTGAATTTGATGGTGATTTTGATAATAACAGAGCGTGAACGATGTGGTAATGGGCGTGGTATTCTGTGGATTTCGACGGTACTGCCAGATGGTTCTTCCTGGTCTGGCTCGTAACCAAATAACTCAGTCTCCATTTGTATTTGGTCCCGAGAACTTTCAGCTCACTTAAAACTGTTGTTTCAACTTATGCAGACTCAACGTACTTGGAGAATTTGAGAGTAACAGCTCTGGGTCTCATGAACTTGAGATCGCAGCGTGGCTTAAAGGTTTTGTTGACATTTTTTCACAAATGCCTTTAATTTTTTAATTTTGACAACTCTGGCTTTGGATTTTACCTTAATTTAGAATTTTTCATTTGTTGTTGGGGTGTATCATTGAGCTACCATACCTGAAATCTATCATTGAGTTACTAGCAGGTGCATCTTTAATTTGGGTGTAGCAGAATTTTTAATACCTTCTTTGAGTCATATTGTAGGTGAAAACCTATTTGTTGTTGGATTGTTCTACTATTAAGCTAGTGTCTTTCTTGGTGGCTGGTCCATCTTTACTTAGAGCGCTTTATTATTGAGCTACCATTACTTTTGATCACTCGTCTGCCTTTGAATTGGGTGTGGCTAATTTTTTACCACTTTCTTTTGAGTTACACTGTAGTTGCTTGCAATCTTAGCTTGGTTTTACTCTGCAAACGTGACTTTGATACCATGTTAAATCTTTTATGACCTAACGAATTTAAGATGTCTTATTTGCTGTTGAGAATTTCTCTTATTAGATTCCCACAGTTTGTCGTTTAGGAGTAATTTTATAAATTCTTGTTTAATAAGGCTCCAGTTGGCAGCACGGTCGACAACCAAACCCATTGAAGTTGTCAGGGCATAAATTTTAGCAGGTCAGCACTAATACTTAGGGCTTAAATGTCTATGGATTATTAATAAGGCTCCAGTTGGCAGCACGGTCGACAACCAAACCCATTGAAGTTGTCAGGGCATAAATTTGAGCAGGTCAGCACTAATACTTAGGGCTTAAATGTCTATGGATTGTTAAGTTTAAATAAACTTGGTGCAGAATCTGGAGGAGATGACAAAATCCAGAAGGGGAGCTCCCTGGGGAAACCGGTGGGGATTCTTGCAGCTGCCAGTTCCCATGAAAGAGTTGGAGAACCCTCTGGAGTATGTCCGAAGGGCCAAGCATATGATAGATAAGAAGAAAATGTCGATGGCAGTGTTTGTAACCAGCAAAGTGTTGAGCTATATTACCCGATTCAGAAGCCCCAAGGTAGGTACTCTACCTCCTAGACACGTATCCACCCTAAAGCTGTGCAGCCTGAAAATTAAAATTATCGTGCATTGTGTCTTTTTTGACAGATTACAGCTAAAGCTATGTACAATACGCTGGCCAATACTACACTTTGCGTAACGAATATGAATGGCCCTGCAGAGAGGATGACAGTGGCGGGATACGAAGTTAGAAGTGGGTTCTTTTCGGTGTCTGGATTTCCTCAGGTGAAGTGATTGTATATACCTTATACCGAGCTTACTGCAAGTAAATAATAAAGTTTCATTTATTTTTAAAAGAAGTGTTAATTAATACATGGGCGTGTTCGACTCTCCAGACAATTCTTGTGACCTGTGTGAGATACGCAGACAACATTGTAATGCAGGTGTTGACAACGAAAGGCTATGTGGACGCAGATAAGCTTTCTCAATGCTTTGAGGAGTCATTTATGGAGATGGTGGACGCCTAATTTAAGAAAAACTTTGATCAATTGCTATTTGGACTTTTTCTAAAATAGGAGTACAAATAATAAATAAGACAGCAGGGTCGACCGTCCGTTTAGGCCTTGGTACAAACTGTTATTATTATTGACAGGTACTCGTGGTTATTACCTGAATTTATAAATTACTGTTATTATTATTGACAGTATAAATTACTGTTATTATTATTGACATGTACTCGTGGTTATTACCTGAATTTATAAATTACTGTTATTATTCTTATTACATGTTATCAGGTGTTTGTGTTTGTTATTTGGATTAATAAATATACAAAATTAATTAAAGCAGTAGGGTTGGCCGACCTCAAATTAAGACCTTAGTAGCTGTTATTATTAGTGTATGTACATAGGTATCTGTGTTTATTAGGGTAGAGGGGCGTATAGTAGGGCATCCTAACTCTGGGTTTTTAAATTTCATACTAAATATTTTCAAATCAGTTTTAAATTTGTACAACAGTTTATTTGGCTACTCACCTTAAAAAAAAAAATTTTAGGACCACATCATCAAATATGATGCCACATCAACAAGCTTTTTGTTGAGGTGTCCAAAAAAACTCAAAAACCACATACAATCCAATAGTAGGGCACTAAGTCATGTGAATATGTTTCGCTGATGTGGCATCACATGATTTGTTAGATTATGTACTTTACGGAAAAAAAATGTTTTGTAAGTGGATATTAAGGTGCTCCACTATGGGGCCAGTCAAGACTACTTCTATCCCTACTATTGTTCTTTGCCGTACTATGGGCCCCTCTCCCCTATCTAAATTTATAAATATAAAAAATAAACTAGTGATGTTTGTTTGAATTTGAAATATTGTAACAATAAAATTTGTTTTGTAAGAAAATAAATAAATAGTGGTATTGTATTTGATAGTTCAAAGAGTTGTTTTTATTATTTATGTATAGTTATTTTATTATCATTTCATCATCATAGCTAACAGTGACATAGTATGATGGTTAAGTTGTTGTGGTGTTATTCTTGCCATCAAGGTTCAAACCCCACTAGGGTATAATTGTTGAATGTTTAAATTGGGGATGAGGTCCCCCACTTGTGACCTCATTGGTTCATAGCTTTGAGTCACAAGGGTTTACCCTTTGAAATAATGAATCATTAAATTGATATAGATATCTTAAATACATTTATGTAATTTTTTTGAAAATATTTAGAATCACTTAAGAATGATTTTATTTTATTTTATTTATATTGTTCAACTATTTTTTTTTTGCTTTTTAATGTTGCAATAATTTCAACTTTTTATTGTTATAATGTATTATTAAAATAATCTTAAGAAATATACTATTTATTTACTACAAATAAAAATATTTTAGTTTCATTTAGAAGTATGTAAAAATTATTTTATTTTACAACCATTTAAGAATTATTTTATTTTATTTATTTTATTTATTTTATTTATTAAGAAGTTATTTTTACTTAAAGTGACTAAAAAAAGTCTTCATAAATAAAAATAGCTCTTTAGTGAAAGGGATTTTACCCATTCTTAGGAGTTGGCTTGTAATCGTTCACTCTTGTTGATGAGTTCATTTATCCACCTTCAGGAACATCTCCCTTGGTTTGAAGTTGATTGATCTCTCTAGGTGTGAGTAACAATTTTGGGACTCAATACCCCATACACTATTATTCTAATATATTTTTCTATTCCCAACATGGATTCAAAACTATTAGTATTATTTTACTTTCTAAACTAAACTCTTGTTGGGTGTTGATTTTAGGAGTTTCTTTGATTGCATAAATTCCACTTAGTTTATTATCATCTTTGTCTTCTACATCTTTCTTGTATTATTTAATAGTTATAGTTTCTTGGGGAAGATGAACTATAATATCATTTCTTAAAAATAAATTCTCTTGTTCCTCATAATCAAGTATATCATTCAAGTCTACAAACCACTTTAAGTTTAGTAGTGGGTATGTGCATAAAGTCATGGGTAAAATGTTAGCCTAAGTATTAAATATTTCTCTTAAATGTTCTTGCATTCTATAAAACATTATACAAGTGTTATAGTATACTCATGTTAGGGTTCACACATATTGCTTGTACTAGAGTATATTATAATGCATAAACATTCTAATTTAAACAAATGAATTCCCATCCCTAGGCTTGGAACAATTTTGAATTTACCAATCCTTAGGGTTGGACATGTAATTTGGGTGCTCAAATCCTTGTACTAAAAAAGATAGAGAAATACCATGTATCGTTTCCATCATATTCACATATTTTAAGACAAGTTTCCAAAAAAAAAGACCATTGTAGTTTCTAGCTTCATATTAACTTGTTAACCATTATTTTTTCTAAATTCAATTATTTTTAATATCATATATATTTTATTAAAAGAGTATTTTTTCTATGTAATTTTTGGTTTTCTCATCCAATTAAAAACAAAAACATTTTCACTTCATATGCTTATTTTTTTGATGTATTAATTTGGCACTAAAGAGGTCAAACCCAAAATACATCAATGTTCAACATATAAATGTTTGAACAAAATTGCAAAAAGACAAAATCTACCTTTTGTCAGTCTGATTGGTGGGTTCCTATGCCATCATTTCCTCTTTGTCCAAGTCCTCACCCGTCGTCTCCACCCCATGCATCATGGAGAGTGCTAGCACCACTGGTGCCTCCAATATTTGGTGAGCTCTTAAATATTTAAGTATAGCAATATTACTAGCCATCTCTTGCATTCACTCCTCCATGTCTTCCCCTACACCCCACACTACAAAGGGTATCCATGGCCCATTATAGCTTAGAGTACACTACGACCATATCCCATTCGTGGGTCTCAAACCCTATCCCACCACTGCCAACTCTAGATATTTGTCCATTCCTTCTCTCCAACGAGCTTTCGCCAATCTCCTCATTCGCTATTTTACCACCCATATGTACTCTCGCACCTACATAAGCAATTCCATGAACATGGATGTGATATCACTATTGACTCGATAGTGATAGTTGGAGACAAGAAAATGGAAGCCTAGGATAGCTTTAATAGCATCCAATGTCTTTGTATATCTGGCATTGAAAACCTTTATCAACCTCTAATCAATGACTCTTCCCCTAAATGCCATCAACCTTTCCTTTGTGTCAAGACTAATCATGGTATCCATTGCTCAAATTGCCAAATTTCCTTGTCTCACAAGCTCATAAAGTTGTTTCACTATCAACATCTGACCCTCATTTATTCTTCCTTTTCAACAACATAAATGTCTCACATCCTCTGAGAACTTATTTTGGTGGCCTTCGCACGTGAGAGTTCAAACAAATCTCCTCAGATATCCTCATTATCGTTTGTTATCATGTTGATTAGCAATTTAGATAATTTGTCTACCTCCCCATTACCTTCGCAATATGTGTGTCAATTTAAAATCTTCTAAATAGGAAATGCTTTCTCAAATTATGAGAATGAAATTTTAATTTTTCCAATTGGGAGTCTCTTTTCTACAAATGGCATTGATTATTTAATCATCAAATCTCCTTCCAAATGAAGCCTTTTGAACCCCATTCTTTGACACATGTCTATCCCTATCCATGCTTCTTGTATTTTGACTTCATTATTCGTTTCCACTTGTAATTTTCTTGCCTCTTCCATAAGAATTGTGCTTGATTGGTCTCTTAAAATGCATCTTGCTTTAGAGGGCCCTAGGTTTCCCCTAGAAGCTGCATCATAATTAAATTTCACCCATCCTTCATCTGGTGGTTGCCACTTCACATTAATTCTTGGATTGATAGTAGGATTAACTCGACACTTCCCATAAACAAGGGAATTCTAAGCCTAGTTCATATTTTCTTGATTTATTCATCCCATAGCTCGTAAATGCACTCTTCTTTATGATTTGTCTAGTCACTACATTATTAACAACTTCAGAGATGGACAAATAAATTTTACTAATTTGAGGCCATCAATCGATCTTTCCATCTAAAGTACTCTCATATTGCTCTCTTCCCAAATCTCTCAAATTATGATTGATGGAGCCACCTTCCATATGCTTGAGAAAACTATTCTCTTTTTCATGCTCGACCAACCATTGAACATATCCACCAATGTGCTTGGGCGAGGGGCCTTCCATTCTAATTTTTTCATCACCCATAACCAACATCTACTAGCCACATCATAGTTTAATAAAATATGATTTGTTGTCTCCTCTTCCTTTCTACACAAAATACATCTATGAGGGTTGGCTATTCCAATCCTTTGCAATTGATCCCCAATAAGGATCTTATTTTGCAAAGCTATCCAAGTAAACACTCCAACCTTTGGTAATTAATATTTCCCCCAATATAGGTTTGTAGGAAAATCTTCCTTCTTTGTTGAAGCCTTTATTCCATATGCAATCCTTGTTGGAATCAAGCAACACTGAGAGGGGGGGTGAATCAGTGTTGTGCAAATTTTAACTTTATTAACCTGATCATTAAAATGCTGATAACATTCAACCAAAATAAAGATGCATGCACATAAGACAAATAACCACAACACCATAACACAAGGATTTTTATGTGGAAACCCTGTTAGGGGAAAAACCATGGTGGAGGTTAATCCGCAATATTGTTCTGAGTATACTCAAAAGAAAAGATTACAAATGGGAATGCACTTGCATTCAGGTGCACTACCTAGAGCTCACTGCCTTAAAAAAGTTTGGAATACTTCCAAGGATTTGAATTGATAGAGTAGCATCTACAAATTCATGATTACAGTTCTGGTTAGGCTCAACAATCAAATTCAAGACCTTCTGACTGATTCTTCACTTCGCTCTACTTTTCCTTAATTCACTTCACAAAAATCCTTAATGCATAAGTGGAATTGTGCATAATCGCTCTACTGACCTTTTGAATTTCACAACATACATCAACTCACATCGAACACACACCAAAATGATATAATCAATCACATATATATATCCGCTACTAAGAATTCAATCACTTCAAGTTGGCCTCAACCAAATAAGAAATATTCACAAATTGTTGACTCAAATCATTCATAATAATCAATGTGCATCCACAAGATTCAGCCACAACATAGCGAGGACCCAAAACAAAATGTATGAACACAAAAATACTTAATCAACAACTCTTCAAATATCCGCGATGCACTATATTCACCAAGTCGGCCTTTGTACACTGATAAACAAAAAAATTGTTCACCGGACCTTCTAACTTTTACCAAAATTGATACGAGGAACCAAGATATACAGATAACACATATTATGTATCAAACAATACTCCCTAAGATCCACAACACAAAATATTAACATAAAATTTGCATATGAATTGAAGAACACAAAACTGTCGAATGCTCTATTCTACCCAAATAGATAACCACTGATCTTCAATCTATCTGCCAATATGAGTAAATGATGACATGCAAATCCACTAGATCACAAGGGTTACCATCAATGATAACACCTGAGAATATGTGTAGTGTCTCTTGCCAACAATCTCCCCCTTTGGCATCGATGGAAACACTTAGTGAAAAATAACTAAGTATCGGATTAGTACCAACAAAAATACACTGCCAACCAAAACTACAACTCCCCCTTAGATGAATATACATTTTTCACTGATCTATTCTCCCCCTTTGACATCAATGGCAAAGATGGGGAATCCACATACAAGACTTCTACAAACAAAAAGTACAAAATTGCATATGTACAAACATTGTTTCAAACAACTTACACAAACTTGAAAATATCTGCAAAATTTGTCTTTAACATGTTTAGGCTTGTGTCCCAACACTTCTTGAGACTTTCCAAAATAGTTATTTGACCATCGAGTAAATAGGATTGCACTCCTACTGATTCAAGGTTCACTAGATCACTGACCGCTATAGCATCTTGTGCTTCTTTCAAAGCATTCAACATGGTCTCCATCTTTGGACCAATTAGTTCTTTGAGTTCACCAGCTCTTTCCACAACTGTGTCATTTTCACACTTCAAGCTCTTCATTTTTTCAAGTAAGGATATAACTTGACCTTCTTGCTCACCAATAGAAATAGTTAACAGATCAAAAGCATCAAAAATAGCAACTAACTCCTTTTCATAATCCTTAACCTTCTTCTCATTTTCCTCAATAAGTTTGGACAGAGACAAACACAACTTGTGAATCTTTCCACCTTCTAATAATACACCTTGAACATTTTTCACATAGTAGCTAACAAGGATTTATCATTAGCTATCAATCCTTTCAATCTACTGAACTTTTTCACATCAAACTCCTTCTGAACTTTGACCAAGGCTGACTTCTCAAGTGACTCAAAATGAGTACTTACCAAATTTATAAGTTTCTTCAGCTCACCGAAGCAGGAACCAAATGGATATTTAATGTGTGTAGGAATGATCTTCTCTAGAATTCCAGATGTGAGATTCAATAACTCACTATCCTCAATTTGAGACTTCAAAATTTCTTCACCAGCCTTAGCTTTTGCAAATGATGCAACTTTCATTTTCTAGATTGGGGATAGAGTAGACAAATGAATAGGGGCATCTCCCAACTCGAAATCAAATTCTTCCTTTTTCTCTTCTAGAAACTTCATCACTGCCTCTGCAGTGTCTCTTACGTTTACTGAAGCTTCCTTAACTTCAACCTTCTTTTCCTCGAGCATTGTTTCCTCAACCATAGACTTTTTCTTGTCATTTGAATTTTCAATTTTTTAAACTAATATCTCCTTCTCTTCAACATACACAATTTTAGGGCCTTCGGTCTCCATAGGTTCTTCTGAATCTTGTACCTCAAGATGAATATGAGTGTCCTCAATTGCGACCTCTTCATTTACCTTACCAGATGAAAATTCTTCCACATGCTCTTCTTCAGAGATATCAATTATGTTCTTCAATAGAACTTTCTTCAAAATACATTCAGTTTCTTTTTCTACTTCTTCAATTTTACCCAACATAAGCTTGTTTATTCTTGTCTTGCTCTTGAATTCTCTTTTTGCTTCCTTTAGAATTTCCTTCATCTCCTTTATAGACATTACTGGACATAGATTTGCAAGAACCCATTCTCTTAGCTGTTCTTCTTCACTTCCAACACTAACTCTTCTTATCTCCAAAATGTCATACAATTCCTTAGGAAATTGTGCCATTATCTCAACAAGAGTCATATTAAAATTGTTCAAATATTGTATTGTAGCTTCTTCAAGGATTCTTTGACCAACAATGTCAAAGGAACCATACACTTCACATAGAGGATTAATATTTTCATCCTTAATTATACCTCTTTCAACTTCCTCTATTGACATACCAGGTTTATCATGCTTCATCTTCTTCTCAGCTTTCTCCTCATCACCAGAGGGCTTGACTGTTGTTGCAACTTTTATTTCCCTTACTTCTTCATCAGATTATGTCTCTTCATCTTCTGAAACAACTTCATACACTCTTGTACTCTTGTCATTTTTCCTTTTTCCAGAAGCCTTTACTTGTGCTATTGCAAGGTTAGACTTCTTTGCAGGACCGGATAGGGGTACTGAGCTCCTTGTTGATCTAGTTCTAGCAGAAGATACTGCCGGACTAGTAGATTCAGTTTTAGCAAGCTCTTTACCTTTTTCACTTTCGGCTTGTTCTCTTTTTCTTCTTGCTTCTCTTATAGCTTCTGTAGGTATGCCCATGCTCTCTACAAAGACTTCTACTTCTTTTCTTACTTTTTGGACAATCATTGGTCTCTTTAATTGCTCATGGACTTGCATGATTTTCTCTGCATATGTTCCAAAAATTTCTTCAAACGAATCTAAAGGCTTACTCAACAGATGTTGTGCACATAGCTCCAAGATTCTCTCCTCAACTTCATATCCCATAGGCATAATCCTAACGGTTCCGGGTTCCACCGCTTCCATCAAGCACTGATCAATATCCACCATAAAAAAAATTGTATCCTTATACTTTTCCACAATAGAAGTGGGAATTCTTTCCTTGGCTTGCATTACATTTTGAAAGTTCTTGGGATATCCCCAAATTGTAGTTTTCCTAGTTTGAAAATCGCTAAGGTTGAATAACATGTCTCTGATCTGAACAACAACAGGCTTGTCGCTTTGCTAATGCACTTTCCCAACACCTGGAACTTCATCCATGAAATAAAAGAACAGACACAACAACAAATTACTATATTTAAAAGAATTTTTCTTGTCATTTTGATCTTCCCAATATTTTCTATAAGTTGACTTTGAAGCAATTCACACAAATCATACTCTACATTCTCCTTTACCATTTGATAGGCTGCATATATGGCTATACCAGATAAAAATTTTTCTCTATTGGAGTGATATATCTTATATCCAATAACCATTGAAGCAAATTTCAAACCCACATCAATGATGTCATCAATTGTCATTACTCTTTTATCATATACAAAACCAGTTGCATCAGTGACAGTTTGATTCTTCACAGACTTCAAAATCGACAATCCAGCAAAGGAATTAAGACCTGTAACAACACTTATAGCCTCTTTTGTAATCTTGAAGGGTTGATTTAACCACATGAATTCTGCATGAACTTGACTCAAGATGTACCAAACCCATTTGCTTTCATCAAACACGAAGAATTTTACAATTTGTGTGAATTTCTTCCCTTCTAGGGTTTTGAATTCAGGCTTAACAAAGAAATCCTCTCCAACAATGTGATTGGAATACAAATTTAGCAACTACGAGCTTCCTAACTCTTCAATATTAGCATGAATGTATGCCCTAATATCCTCAATGTGCAAAACACCATACGAAACAGACGAAAATGCTCCTAAGGGTTCAGTCTCAACATACTTAAAGGGATGCCATTTAAACTTCAGACGAGGTCTATCTTTGACTTCAATTATCAATGGAGTAGCCATTTTCACAAATTCATAGGTTTACAAGTTTTCCCAAAAAATACCTTTTTACTAGATTAGGGTTTGAAATTCGAATCGCCTTCACACTTGAATTATCACCAAATTTTTCCAAAGATTGCTTCAGAGCTCTTCAAAAAATTTCTTCTCAAAATGCAAAGTGACAAATGAAAGATAGAAGTAACCTTTTATCATTCGCACACCTAACCTTTTGTTGCAATAAATTCTTTTTCCCTAACTCATCCGGATACCCTATTTCCATATATTGTAAGGGATAACTCTTTTGCGGACCTTCAATTCAACATAGATACTTTCTCCAATTGTTCAACAACATCAATATATCATTAATGCAAATACTGAACTCATCCACATTCCAGATGTCGATTTCCTACAGGGGGTTTGAAAGATTTTCTTGATAGTTCCCCCTAGGCTAGAGGCCAAAACCTAATTCCCAGAGGAATTACAAAAAGCTAATTTTGGTAATGGCTCATTTCCTATAATAGAGGGACTCTTTTTAACTCATGTCTTCATCTGCTTCCTAATCTGATCTGTAGTAACTTTCCCTTTTCCTTTTTCATCATTTTGCATGTTTCTTCTCTGATTTACTAGACCTCTTCTACATAATCTAGCAATATGACCAGTTTTGTTGCAATTGTAAGGTGGTCCCATAATAGTGGTTTATAATTTTTGGCCAAACTGGACACTGAAATTATTATTTTTAACTAAATCTTCACATTCGGGCACCTATAGCGGCTAAACCGTGAGGAATTTGAATATGGTACAAACTAGAGTCTCATGAAATTTTGTCTATAGATTTTAAAAATATTTTTTGCAAAATTTTTGGAATCAAATTGCACTTCTTTTTCCATCTCCCACGAAAATTGATTTTTTTTCAAAACAACATTTTTAAAAAGTGACGCACACCATATAACGCATAACTTTTTTTCCATGAAGGATAAAATTCTAATTCTTTCAAATTTAGATTTGTAACTCTGATATCTAGTGCTTCCACTTGGTTAGATAGTTTTTTTTTGAATATTTTTTCCTTAATCAAGTTTCAAAGTCAAACTAATTACAATTCGACATATGTATAAGCGTAACTTTTTGTATATGTCAAAATTTTATTTTATTTTTTTGTTGGATAAAGGACTTCAATATCTGGTGCACTCATATTTTTCATTTTTTTTTTGATAATCTTCTATTTTTCCACATGTGAAGAACAAAGAAATTCATTTTCGATGAAAAACCTATGTTTAATAAAACTTAAAAACAAATACATAACAAAACCAAAACATATTAAAATTATATTCATTGGATAGCTTGTTCTGAGGAATACCATAATCATTTGAAATAAATTTTAAATGAATTCATTTGATCCCCCAAAAGCTAAATCAAAAGTGATTTTTTATCAGCATTTTGATAGGTGTAAAGGAGACGCATTTATAGGTATGGTTTAAAACTAGTGAGGTTCTATCCAAGGGGGTTTGATCTAAGGTGATTTGATCAAACCCTCTTCAATTGGAATCCTTAAAATGGAACTTTTAAAGGATTAAATCATTATAATTTCTAAAAATATGTGATTTCAGCTAAAATCAGTTCCTCTCAGGAATTGTAAACCACTATTATGACAGTAATTCTTTGTCCAAACCATTTGTTCCACTGAATTTCTCTTGATCTATACTAGTTAGCAATATGGCTAAATCTATTGCATGTGTAACATCTAACATTCCTATAAAAGTTGTTCATCACATTTCTACATTCATATGAATTATGACCATTCTTGTTATAGTTAAAGCATTGACTGGAGAATGATGGACCATTTGAATTCATTTTACTTCTGCATTGAGCTGCCATATGACCAAATTTATTGCGAATATAATAGACACCATTGAATTTTTGAGCATTAGGTTGTCTTACCGAATACCTTCCAGTGTTGTTCATCTGATTTCCTTGTCTAAATATCCTTTGTCCAAATTTCCTTTGTCTAAATCTGAAAATTTCTCCTTCCTCATATCCAAGACCTCGCTTGTCACCATCAATCCTCTAACTTTTAATCAGCTCATCAAGCTTAGCTGAGCTAATCTTGAACTTCTCCTTGAATTCATTTGCTATAGAAAGTTCATCTCTGAGATCAACAATGTGCTTTTCAAGTTCTTCCTCATTGTGTTTGGTTTGTTCTAACTCTAGTTCCAACTGAATGAATCCATCAGTAATTTGACTGCATTCTTCAGATTTCTCTTTTAGGGATTGGGCAAGATTTTCTTCATTCTTCTTGTCTTTAGTTTCCTTAGTCATCCTCATCATGATAGATTCCATCTCATGCTTCTGAATTGTATTATCCCTGACAAGCTTTTCACATTCTTCTGTCTTTTCTTTCAGGGTATGACTCAGTTGCTCATCTATAATGTGTTTACTATCTTCCTGCTTGATCTGGTCATAGAGTTCTCTTCTCTTCTCCCTAGAATTTTTGATTTTATCTTTCAATGACTCAATGAATCTCTCAACATTCATGAGATTTGATTGTAATTCTCGGACTTCAGCTTTTTCCTGATCAAGATCATCTAGGGCCACCATAAGTTGTTGTTGAAGACTACTTGAATCCATTGAAACACTTTCCAAGATCTTCCCCAAGCTTTTAAACTTCTTCTAAGGAACTGAGCTCTGATTACAATTGTTGGAATCAAGCAACAATGAGAGGGGGGGTGAATCAGTGTTGTGCAAATTTTAACTTTATTAACCTGATCATTAAAATGTTGATAACATTCAACTAAAATAAAGATGCATGCACATAAGACAAATAACCACAAAACCATAACATAAGGATTTTTACTTGGAAACCCTATTAGGGGAAAAACCATGGTGGAGGTTAATCCACAATATTGTTCTGAGTATACTCAAAAGAAAAGATTACAAATGGGAATGAACTTGCATTCAGGTGCACTGCCTAGAGCTCACTGCTCAAAATTAGAAAGGCTCACCACCTTACAAAAGTTTAGAATACTTATAAGAATTTGAACTGATAGAGTAGCATCTACAAATTCTTGATTACAGTTTCAGTTAGGCTCAACAATCAAATTTAAGACCTTATGACTGATTTTGCACTTTGCTCTGCTCTGCCTTAATTCGCTTCACAAAAATCCTTAATGCATAAGTGAAACCATGCATAATCACTCTACCGACCTTATGAATTTCAGAACATACATAAAATCACATCGAACACACACCAAAATGATATAATCAATCACATAAATATATCTGCTACCAAGAATTCAATCACTTCAAGTCGGCCTCAACAAAATAAGAAATATTCACAAACTGTCAGCTCAAATCATTCATAATAATCAAGGCACATCCACAAGAGTTGGCCACAACATAGTGAGGACCCAAAACAAAATGTACAAACACAAAAATACTTAATCAATAACTCCTCCAATATCCGTGATGCACTCTATTCACCGAGTCAACCTTTATACACTGATAAACAAAAAAATGTTCATCGAACCTTCTAACTTCCACCCAAATTCATACGAGGCACCAAGATATATGGATAACACATATTATGCATCAAAAAATATTCCCTAAGATCCACAACACAAAATATTAACAAAAAAATTGCATATGAATTGAAGAACATGAAACTGCTGGATGCTTTGTTCTACCCAAACAAATAACCACTGATCTTCAATCTGTTTATTAGTATCATTAAATTATGACATGCAAATCCACTAGTTGACAAGGGTTGCCATCAATGAAAACATTTGAGAATATGTGCAGTGTCTCTTGCCAACAATCCTAACATTATAAATTACAGATTTTGTTGTGCACAATTTTAATTCAACTTCTCCTTCCCCAATGTGCATCTTCAATCTTTAAGTACATTTATCAGTGTAGTTTTTTATTTTTCGAGTATATCTAGATGATGAATGGACTTCCATTTACATGTATAAATTTCATATCTTATCACTAATTCTGTATAATCTACCACCTTGTTTCCCCATTCCTACAATAGTGTTCTTTTGACCTCCTTTAGGCCCCCTAACTCTTCTATTGATCTAAATCCATCTTAATATTCTTCTTGAAACTTGGCCTCTTATCCCCCTTTGATATCCCATGTGATATGGTTTATCACTAGTCCCCTACAAGAAATTAAGAAATTACAAATTGCTAAGCCAACCAGGGGATTTTGAATCGTTAAGAATCTTCGTGGGTTTTTGGAGTCTAGCTACTTATTCTATAGAACATTAACCCATTTTTGTCTAATTTATGATATATATTCCAAACTAGTTTGGCACCCAATGCAACATTCATTAAAGGCCAATTTATTTTAAGCCAACTCTTCCTACCTCTTTTGGTCTCTAAATCTTGTCCCAGGCCACTAAAGGTATGCTATTTTTTTGTTGCTTCCATTCAAGAAGAATTTCCTCATCCATCATTCAATTTGGGAATTTTTTTAATGGAAGCATCATATACGACATCGCATAAATTATAATCACTAAAATAACTAATTTGAGAATTATTATTCTTCTCACCATAGTGAGTGACTTGCCTCTCCACACTTCCATTTTTTTGTTGTAGTTTGATAGTATGTTGTCCCAAAGATGATATTCACTTTCTCCCCCAAAAAGTGGTAGGCCCAGAAACTACTGAGGAAGTGCTCCCCTTTTGACCTCAACTATTATATTTATTTCTCTATGTCTTCTCAAGTCTATATTGAGGAAATAGACCTTTGATTTCCTCCAATTAACGCTTTGTCCTAATGCTCGATGATATTTTCCCAACTGAATCATAGATTTTGGGTAGGGCATATAGGCTACTCTTGCACCCTTAGGAGATGTTTCACCTAAAAGGAGAGAGATAAACCCCACACAAAATATCTACGCTAGGTTCACTCAAATTATGCAATGTATGATGTTATTTAGACTAAATGGAATGAACTAAGTGTAATTAGATGATCTATGTGACTGATTATGTATGTAAAAGCTAAGATTTAAGAAATGTTGGAGAACACAATGTGATATGCAAACATGAACTATGAATGAACAAATGCAAAACATAAAAGAAGGATGATTCAGAGTGCACCTGGGTAGAGAGTGGAGAATTTGGAATCTTTTGAATGTTGTCTAAGATTACTGAAATTCACCAGTGGGACTCATTTTCCACTGATGGTGAATCGGTCTTGCTTCTAATGAAAACTGTTGAAAACTGGTTTCTGAGTGTTAGGATCCAAAATCTGACAAATCTCGATTTCTAGCCTTAAGGTGGGACTCATTTTCCATTGATGGAAAATCAATCCTCTCCCAAAATTTTGAGAAATTAGGGGACAATTTTGCAACACCAGATCTGAGGTTGCCTGCTTGTCGGGTTGACGAAGTTAATTCTGTAGAAAATGGATAGAATGTCTTCTCCAAGATTGAAATAAGGTTGATTTGACTTGAAGCACCTTGTTGACTTGTTGACCACCTTTCAATATTGAAATGGAGGATTTTGGTACCCAAATCCTTGCTCTTTTAGGGTTTTTCACCTAAAAGGGGAAAGATGGACCAAAATGCACCATGTTTCAATCAAGATTAATACAATGATGGATAGGAAATGGATGTGAAGTGTGTGACATGGATGTGTTTGAATTCTTACAAATGCAAACAAATGAATGTAAACTAATCTATTACAAAATGCTGAAAAACACAATGTTGATTGCAAATATGAACTAGAACCTAAACAAATGAAAATATAAATTTATGAAACTGAATAGAGTGCACCTGGAGGTAGAATACTATTGTTGGAATGTTCTAGAATGTTCCAAAAGTCATTGTTAATGGCCACTGGGACTGATTTTCCACAGATGGAAAATCAGTCCTATTTTTGATGAAAAGTTTCAAAAATAGGTTTTTGACTAGATCAAGAGTTGAATTCTAACAAAATCACTTTTCAGGCCTACAAATGGGGCTAATTTTCCATGCATGGTGAATCAGTCCTCCTATAGAAATTTTCAAATTCAGGAGATGATTCTGTGTAGCTAGATCTACACTTCTGCTTCCTACAAGTGTCCGCTTCTGAAATTGTCAGATTCGGGTCTGAAAGTGACTTTTTGTTGATTATTTGACTTGTTAAATAAAGAGAGGAGTTTAATGACTTTGCAACTTGATCTTCAATGATTTTCAAGCTCTCAAAGGACCTAAATTTTCAAACACACAAGAAGAGAAGAAGAAATGTTGATTGTTAGGGCATGGTGGTTTGCCTTGGTCAAACCCCGTTTAGGTAATTAAACCAAAATGATGAAAGAATGGAATGAAACATCAATAATGGAAAAGATTACCTTGCCATGATGATTGATCTTGAAATTCGACAACATAACATGTATAATCTTCCCTTGAATGTCTTAGGAAGCTAAATTAATGTCTTGCAATGTGAAAGCCCTAACATGCTTAATTAGATGAATAGATGATTGAGAGATGAGGAGATTATGAAAAGATAAGAGATGTAAAAATGAGGTGAAAGTCACATATTTATACACACTTGTGCCTTAGTTAACCATTCATACCTCATCATAGGCTGACATCAAGTGATTTTGAATAAAAACCCAAAAGGAAATTTAAATTTTTTTGAATTTGGAGCTAAGGGGGACTCATTCACTACCCATGGCGAATGGGTCCCACCTAGGACTTGAAAGTATGTGTCGGGAAATATGTTGTATTTAATGTTGTTTTTTGAGATAATATTAAAAAATATACTTAATTAAGGCATATGAGGGCATAAAGGGACCAAATAAATCATGAAAAAGGGATAAATAGTGAAGACGTGCCTAGAAAAGCATGAAATCTTGTTACAAGACTTTACAACACTTCAAAATAGGACTTGTTGATTAATAAAAAGGTAATGTTTAGATGAATTATAATAAATAGAGTCTAGAAAAGTGTAGAAATGTTTTATAACACTTCACTTCACAAGATTTCGTTAAAAGCATTTTATTTAATTTGCAAGGGTCCAAGACCTAGTGCGGATGCATAAAATGCCTCACAACACCTAAATCAAGGCCTCATTAAGTCCAATTAATCTCATGTCAAGCATTTTTTTCTATGACACATTTAGCCCCCACTTTAGTGAGAAGATGAACTTGCTTCAAACTCACACTAAAGTAGATATTTAAGAGATATCCTCATGTAGGTCAAGCCCCCAAGATACAAAATCATGCAAAGGAAATATGGAAAGAAATACAAGGTGAAAAATATGTACTCACTCTGGGGCCACAGAACTTCGAGTCTTCTGTGGGGTGAGAAGGCCACAAAATACTCACTCTAGGGCCACAAAACTTTTGGCTATCCACAGGGTGAGAAAGTCGAAAAGGTAAGATACATACACTAGTGGGTATGCACTTACAAACACAAAGGTGGCTATGGGGAAAAGTCATGCCACTAGTTGGGCTTCCCGCTCAACCATATTAAAGTTACGCTTGCTGATAACTTTAACAAGGTGCCACAAAAGAAAATGAAATGATTTTGATACTTATAGACATTGTTAATTCAAAATAATGTTAAGGATTGTTCAAAGGGATTTTTCTTAGTTCGTGCAATGTCTCATCTTAGGGAGCATCGTGTTCAATGTCTCCAAGAGAGGATAAGTGCAAACGATCTCATCCTAGGTAACATTGTACCTAATTCTTCCAAGAGAGGTCTAATCACAAGAAAAATAAAATCACACAATGAAATGTGAGTGGTGATGTATGCCCCCACTTTAAAGCAATTGCGAGAACCCGTACTATGAAAAATTGATTTAAAGTTGAAGGAGAACATGAGAGCTTACTCGGAAAGACCTATGCCAAGTCCTATGTTTCCGATAAGCTATGTCATGAAAAAGGGAAGTATGTCATATGCGAGCGAACTGAAGGCATGTCATCCACATCCCAAGCTTGCTCTTATGTATTCATGAAAGGTTAACAACTAGCCAAAGGAGGTGACCACAAGTGACATATGAGGACAAGGCTATCAAACCCATTGCCCCCACTTAGTGTAGGACAAAGGTGAGCCAAAACGATTGATGAAATATATACTAGAGTGAAAATCAATAGCAATTGGAGGAATTAGATGCCCCCACATAGGGAAGTAGACCAAACTCTTGAAAATGTTGGATTTTATGACTCAAAGCCATACATTCATTAGTGGAGTGACCATGAACTCTATGAGATGCGCATAATGAAGTCTTGGAATAACATTTCTTGTGAGTTCTTGGAGGGAGGGTGATCAAGTTATCATGGAGAAGTTGTGACAAGATAACTTCTTGATCAAGAGGAGAAGGTGGTTGTGTGATTGGAGTCAAAGATACATCTTGCTTAGATCTCATACCTACACAAGACTTTGTAGATTGTGAGATTTTGTCTTCTTCATCATAGGAGGATACAAAATCTAACAAATTCAAATTATGAGTGCTTGTGAGATGATAGTTTGAATGTTGTGGGAAGGATGATGTTCAAGACCATTACTTGTGAAGGAGGAGGTAGCGGTATGTTGCGTGAAATTGAAGATAGGTAAAGGATGAGAGGGTTATGAGGATGTCCTATGGGATATGTATGGGATTCATTGATCAAATGGGATTGAATGAACACTTGTGCATTCATAGCCTCATCAGTTTTATTTTGATGCATCTCTAAGTGAGGGCAATCAAGAACCAGTTGTTTGCCACAGTCCAATGCCATGATATTCTCCCTAGGAGGAGAGTTTTTAGGAGAAAAACAAGCCACATGTTCGTGACAAGTAAGGCTTTGTTCTTCCACAAAAACTTTGTTTCCAATAGGGGAATGATCAATCATGGAATTATGAGGAGGGAAATGATGAATGTCCATTGTCATTAAAGGCTCATTCTCTTGTTCCATATTATCTAGCCTACAAGGAGAGCTTGTAATATGTTCATCCAAGTTTAAGGTTTGTAAAGTAACTTCATCACAAGTGGAGGAGGTATCAAGAGGAGAACCACTATGGTTTGCAAATAAATCTTCCCATAGGATAGGGACATGAGGGAAGGGAGGATCAATGTTGTCATTATTCATAATAGGCATGTCTTCTAACATCAACCTATTCTCGCTACTTCGAGGAGGGGTATTAGGAGATGGACAAGATGGATTGTCATGACCATGAATATTTGGTAAGGTGATGTTGAGGAATGTGTCTATGATCTCATGCTCTTGTTGTGTAAGGTCATCCAAAGGGGAGTAAGGAGATGGAAAATCAAGACTTTCAAGGCTTGTGACTTCTTGTACCAAAATGCCTTCGTCACTAAGAGGAGAGGTATTGGAAGAAGAAAAAGTAGGTGTGTTATGATTGTCTACATTCCCATTCTCACCAATGGGTAATGTGGGATTGAGGATTGGATTAATGGATTGTTTCTTAAAGTCCCTATTATGGTAGTTAAAAGCAAACTCATAAAAGGGGATATTATGCTTATAAAATCCATGTTTAATCAAATCAAGAGCATATCTTTTGAAAGAAAACATACTAAAATGAAAGAAAGTACAATGCAATGCAATTTTTAGTTTGTAAGCATTTGTCTATACAATGCAACAAATTGAGAATGAAATGTTGTGATGGAAAAAGTGAAATTAAACAATGCATGAAATGAGGTAATTGAAATGAAATTTAACAAAATGCATGCTACAGAAATGTAACTGACTGATATATACAAGTTAAGACACCAAAAAGAAGCCTAAAAATAAATTTTTGAGTTCTGTAAAATGCTATTTGAGGGGTCAGAAGGGACTGATTCGCCCCAGGGGGTGAATGAGTCCCAATATGGACTTTTTTTATAATTTTTAGAAATTTGTGACTGATTTTTATGAATTCTAAGTGCTATCATGTAGAGCTATATGAAAAATTTAGAAATTCAAAACTTTTCAATGATTAAAGATGCAAAAATGCAACCTATTATGCACTTGTACTCATGCAAAAATGAAACTCTAGAATGCAAGCTAACTAATGCCAAATACAATGCAAGCAACTCTAAAATGATTAATGGACTCCAAAATCAGAAAAAAGGGAATTCAAATACTAGGTTCACCAAAATGAAATGAAGGATTTTGGTACCCAAGTCCTTCCTTGCTCTTTTAGGGTTTTTCACCTAAAAGGGGAAAGATGGACCAAAATGCACAATGTTTCAATCAAGATTAATACAATGATGGATAGGAAATGGATGTGAAGTGTGTGTGGATGTGTTTGAATGCTTACAAATGCAAATAAATGAATGTAAACTAATCTAATACAAAATGCTAAAAAACACAATGTTGATTGCAAATATGAACTAGAAACCTAAACAAATGAAAATGAAAATTTATGAAACAGAACAGAGTGCACTTGGAGGTAGATTACTATTTTTAGAATGTTTTAAAATGTTCCATAAGTCACTATTAATGGCCATTGGGACTGATTTTCCACAGATGGTGAATCAGTCCTATTTATGATGAAAAGTTCTTGAAACAGGTTTTTGACTACCAAGAGTTGAATTCTAACAAAATCAATTTTCAGGCCTACATATGGGAATAATTTTCCATGCATGGTGAAATAGTCCTTCAGTAGAAATATACAAATTCAAGAGCTGATTCTGTGTAGCTAGATCTGCACTTCTGCTTCCTACAGCTGTCTGCTTCTGAAATTGTCGGATTCGGGTCTGAAAGTGACTTTTTGTAGATTCTTTGACTTGTTAAATAAAGAGAGGACTTTAACAAATTTGCAACTTGATATTCAATTATTTTCAAGCTTCCAAAGGACCTAAATCTGCAAGAAGAGAAGAAGAAATGTTGATTGTTAGGGCATAGGGGTTTGCCTTGGTCAAACCCCGTTTAGGTAATTACATCAAAGTGATGAAAGAATGGAATGAAACATGCAATAATGGAATAGATTACCTTGCCATGATGATTGATCTTGAAAGTATACAACATAACATGTATAATTTTCCCTTGAATGTCTTAGGATGCTAAATTAATGTCTTGCAATGTGAAAGCCCTAACTTTCTTAATTACATGAATAGATGATTGAGAGATGAGGAGATTATGAAAAGATAAGAGATGTAAAAATGAGGTGAAAGTCACATATTTATACACACTTGTGCCTTAGTTAACCATTCATACCTCATCACAGGCCGACATCAAGTGATTTTGAATAAAAACCCGAAAGGAAATTTTAAATTTTTTGAATTTGGAGCTAAGGGCTACTCATTCGCCACCCATGGTTAATGGGTCCCACCTAGGACCTAAAAGTATGTGTTGGGAAATATGTTGTATTTAATGTTGTTTGTTGGGATAATATTCAAAAATACACTTAATTAAGGCATATGAGGGCATAAAGGGACCAAATAAAGCATGAGAAAGGGATAAATAGTGAAGACGTTCCTAGAAAAGTGTGAAATCTTGTTACAAGAATTTACAACACTTCAAAATAGGACTTGTTGATTAATAAAAAGGTAATGTTTAGATGAATTATAATAAATACAGTCTAGAAAAGTGTAGAAATGTTTTACAACACTTTCACAAGACGTCATTAAAATCATTTTATTTAATTTGCAAGGGTCCAAGACCTAGTGTGGTCTATGCATAAAATGCCTCACAACACCTAAATCAAGGCCTCATTAAGTCCAATTAATCTCATGTCAAGAAAAAGGTCATTTTTTTCTATGACACAAATACCTAATTGCTTGTTAAATCTGCATACACAAGTTTGCAAATACACATGCAAGAGGGGAAAATGGTTGAGGGTTAGAGAATAGGGGTTTGCCTCGGTCAAACCCTATTTTGGTAATCAAACCCTTAATGGAATAATGGAATGAAAGAGAATGATAAAAAATGACATGCAAATTCTATCAACATACCAAACCATTGTTGAAGAAAATATGAAGATATGTCAATGGCTGCTCTAAAATGCTTGATTAGATGATGTAAAGTGCTTGAATGCTTGAATGAATGAGACGATTGCTTGAATGTGTTAGGAGATATAAAATGAGGAGAAAAAAACTTATTTATACATTCTTGTGTCTTAGTAACCCATTGATACCTCATCATAGGCCCACATCGAGTAATTTTGAATAAAAACCCAAAAGAAAATTTGAAATATTTTGAATTTGGAGCCAAGAGGGACTCATTCGCCACCCATGGCAAATGGTTCCCACCTTGGACCTAAAAGTGGATGTCAGAAATTATCTTGCATTTAATGTTGTTTGTCAGATTTAAATTCAAAAATACACTTAATTAAGGCTTATAAGGGCATAAAGGGGTCAAATAAAGCATAAGAAAGGTGTAAATAGTGAGATTAAGCCTAGAAAAGTGTGAAATCTTGTTACAAGACTTTCCAACACTTTAAAATAGGACTTGATTAGTGATGAAAATGTGATTTTTAGGTGAATTGTAATAACTAGAGCCTAGAAGAGTGTAGAAATGTTTTACAACACTTCACAAAACCTTCACAAGATGCCATTATTTGAATTTTAAGGACCTAATGTACATGTTCAAGCTACATTACATCAATAAATCAAAGAAAAATGGACCAATGATCGTGAAGAAAGACCTAAAAGGCCATGAAAATGACAAGGGGCTATTTTTTTATGGCACACCAACAAGTTCCTTATTTCTCATGCCTCCCTTTTTTTGGCCACTCCAAATAACATTGTATCAATGGTGAATTAAGTGTGTCGCCAAAAAATGTATAGTTGGACATTTTTATGCTCACTTGAGTCTCTCTTATGGACTTTGGCTTGATTTTTCCTAGATTTAATGTTGTAATGTGGTCAACAAATTCACATTAGGTCTTGGACCCTTGAGAATCATTAAGAATTCTAGGATATCTTGTAAAAGTGTTGTGAAGTGTTTAACCCACTTTCACACTTTTCTAGGACCCTTTCATTATAATTCACTTAAATAACCCCTTTTTATTACTTACCAAGTCTTATTTCAAAGTTTTGTAAAGAGTTGTAACAAACTCTCACACTTTTCTAGACTTGTGATCACTAATTCAACCCTTTCTTATGTTTAAATGACCCTTTAATACACTTTCTAGCCCTACTTAAGTGTATTTTTGAGAATATTCCCGTTAAACCTTATTAAATACACTTCAATCCCCGACACCTAGTAAAATTACCCTGGTGGGACCAAGTTGCCACATGGGGCGACTTAGTTCCACTGGGCATAAAAATCAAAATAATTTTAATTTTCTGGTGGGACTTTATTCTCTTACCCTTGAGGTTGGCTTGTGATGTGTTATTTTCAGGAAATATTGGATAATCAAGTATAAATAAAGGGTTTTCCCCCCATTTTTCATCTCTTACTATCTAATTCATTTTCAAGTATTCCAGTTCATTAGTCTCAAACATTCAAGCAATCTAAGCATCATCAAGTCATCCATTGGAGCATTTCATTGCATATCTTCATATTTATACAAGGTTTTGGTGAGTTTGTGACATTGCATTTTGTTTATTCATCATTATCTTCTTATTTCATTTCATTTCATAGGGTTTGATTACCAAATCGGGGTTTGACCAAGGAAAACCCCTATACTCTAACCCTTAACCCTTTTCCCCCTCTTTGCATGTGTGTTTGCAGGTCTTGTATGTAGATTTGTCAAAGAGGAAAGTGTCAAAAAGGTGTTTTCAATCCATCAAAGTGATCAAAGTCAAAAAATCCCTAATTGAAGCTTGGAGACCTCTTTCAACTCATTTTTTATAGAATATGAACCAAACACCTGTCAGGAAAAGAAGTGCAAACCGAAAGCTATAGAATCCTGCCTCGAATTTCCTAAGATTCCTAGGTGGACTAAGTCGCCATCTATGGAAAATTATTCCCACTGTTAGGATTGAAAAATGGTTTCTATATTTCTGAGTACCCATTTGGTAGATTCCTGTTTCAGTAGATTTTCTCCAAAATTGGACTAAGTCATCCAACTTGGCATAAGTGTCCCAATCAACATTTCTAGTCAAATTTGCAGGATTCTAGAGCCTCTCTACATCAGACTCTAGATTCCAGGTGTACCTCTTCAATATTATTCAATTATGTTATCGTTTACTTGCATTCTTAGGTGTTTTTGCATACATCACCTTGTTTTCAAACAAGCTGCATTTCTTAGGTTTTGCATTAACAATCATCTTTCTTTTTTAGTTTAGTGCATTTAGACATTGCATTTATGCATATTGCATCCATCCTTGCATTGATTTTGAGTGTAGACACTAGCATTTTGGTTCCATTTCTCTCCTTTTAGGTGAAAAATCCTAGAAGAGTTAAATAACCCTTGGATACCCAAAATCGGTGTCCACATTACGTATGAGTTATGGGGTCCATATTGGGTGCTATCTTAATGCCTTTCCATCTCCCTCATAATATTTTTTCTTCTATGCTTCTACCATGATTATGAACAAAAATGGGGATAGATGGTCCCCTTGCCAAAATCCCCATGAATCTTTGAAAAATCCACGAGGAGTCCCATTAATAAAAATTGAAAATCTAGGAACCTCAATGCAAGTTTTAATCCATCCAATCCATTTTTAACTTAAACCAAACCTTTCTATCACCTCCACTAAAAATTCCCTATCAGTTTGGCCATATGCCTTCCATATATCTAGCTCTATAATCATTTGATCCACTTTGGCCCTTCACACTATATGTATAGCTTTGTGTTTTAGTATTATACCTTTCACATGATTTCCCTTCCTAGTGCAAGCCCACTCTGCTCTTTCGAGATGACACTTAACAAAACCAACTTGATCCTATTTTCCATCACCTTGGTGATTATCTTGTAAACTATATTAGAAAGGGATATAGGTTTGTAATCATCTAATGCTTCCACTTTTTCTTTCTTTTGGTATCAAAACTATGAAGGTGTTGTTAAGCTCTCTCAGCATGACATATTTCTTCCTTAATTCCTCAACTTCTCTAATCATGTCTAACTTTAATATGTTCCAAAATATTTTCTAAAACCTTGTAGGGAATCCATTTAGGCCCATAGACTGATTGGAGCTCATTTGAAAAACTACTGCCCGAACCTCTTCTTCTGTCACTAGTCTCATAAGCATTTCATTTTGTATTTTATCTATTAGGGCTGAGATATTGTTCAAGATCTATTTTTTTCTTTGGTCTGGAAAGGTATTTTATTTCAATAGAAGGTTTTTGAAATATGTTACTATCAATTCCCCTAATTCTTTTAGGTCTTGTATACTCCTTCCCTCTTTATTTTTTAATTGTGAAATCTTGTTAGCACTTATTTTTTCTTTGTTATTCATGTGTAAAATTTTGGTATTTCTATCACCTTCCTTTAGCCAAAATTCCCTAGACTTATGTCTTATACCCTCAACCCAATATCTTTAACCCTATTCCCTATAGCCTATAAACTTAACCTTATGCCCTCAACTCTGAACATTATCCCTCAACCCTCAACCCCATACTTAAACCCTAAACCTTACATTCAATCTTGTACCCTAATTTACCCTAAACTGTAAACCCTCAGCCCTATATCGAATATCATAAACCCTAATCCCTATGCCCTATACACTTAACCCTATACTCTCAACCTTGCACACTATCCCTTAATCCTCAACCCTATACTTTAAACCCTAAACTCTCATCCCTTTACCCTAAAGCCTTAGCCTAATATGCTAAACCCTATACTCTAGAGCTTCAAGTTGACCATTTTCATGTATAAATTTGATAAAAAATTTAAAGCCACTTTGGGACCCCTCCTAATGGTGAATACTCACTCTAGGTAAATAGATTCCACAATAAATACATACAAACATAGGGTATGTGTAGGATCATGGGGGTCCAAACTAGGCCTCTAAGTGGCAATGAAGATTCAAAAAATTAGAGTTAGGAAACTTGACATAAAAATTTGAATAGGTTATTAACATAATTTGAAAAATATGTAAGAACAAAAGTTGTAGCAAATTGAATGTAGTTTCTAGGCTACTAGTCATTTTTTGGAAAAAAGTAAATTTGTTTTGAGAAAATTTGAAATTTCAATGCAGTGGTACTAAATTTTCAGGAAAAAGATAAGACGCAGGTGTATGTTTGACCACCCTAAGTACAAGAAAAAATAATATTTTTTTCTGAATTTTTCAATATAAGTAGAGGAAACATGCCCAAATGTGCCAGATTTTTTTTTGTAATTTTTTTCCATGTAAATAATTAGTTATGATTTTTTTATTAGAAATTTTTAGAATTATTAAAATTTCTATGTTTGACCACCATAACTTGATAAAAAAATTATGAAATTCAATTTTTTTTTATCCTATAGTATGCAAAACATAGAATTTGGTGCATCATGTAGATTCAAAAAATGTTAAGTAGTTTGAAAGTTATAGAATTTTTTCAATCAGCCTATCAATCAGGACTTTAGACATAATGTAGGTAGAAAATCAATAATAATTATTTATTAAATTCAAAATAAGGAAAAGGTTATATTGGTGGAAAGCTGACAATTTTTTCTATAAACCCTTTTTGTTTGATGAAATTCGAGTAAAAAAAAGTGGTCAACCACAAGGGCGAACTTCGTAAAACTAAATAAATTTTCAAAAACACATTTTTTGTGTTGAATTTCTAGGTTAGGCAATCCCAAACCAAATCCTGAGCCAATATCTGTTTTGGTTTGGTAATACTAAATTGAAACAAATATTTGTTCATAATGAATATCCATTACTAAACGGATATCCGTTACTAAATGAATATCTGTTATTAAACAAATATCCGTTACTAAACAAATATCTGTTATTAAATGGATATCCATTACTAAATGAATATTTGTTATTAAATGGATATCCGTTATTTATATTTACTTATATTATTTATAATACATAATATTATATAATATGTATTATGTATTTATAATATATAATATTATGTATTATATATTATATTATATTATACATTATTATATTATTTATTATTATATTATACATTATTATATTATATATTATTATATTATTATATTATATATTATATAATATATTTAATACATAGTATATATTATATATTTATTGATGTGTGACCAATTCACAAGAGAGAGAGAGGGAGTGGGAGGGACTTGAGAGAGAGGGAGAGAAAAGACCTAAGAGGGAGTTAGACTTGAGAGGGATGGGGAGAGAGAGTTGAGAGGGAGAGAGAGAGATAGTTGAGAGGGAGAGAGGGAGGGATAGAGGGAAGGAGAGAGAGATATATAATTGAGAGAGAGAGAGAGTCTTGAGAGGGAGAGGGAGAGAGGGAGGGAGAGATGGAGAGAGAGAGTCTTGATATGGAGAGAGAGAAAAAGACTTAAGAGGGAGAGACGGAGGGAGAGAGGGAGAGATTCCAATAGAGAGAGACTTGAGAGAGACAAAGGGGTGCCTAAGAGTGAGAGGGAGTGAGAGAAAGAGAGGACTTGAGAGGGAGAGAGAGAGAGTTGAGAGGGAGAGAGAGAGGCAAAGGAGAGAGAGAGAGAGAGAGAGAGAGAGAGAGAGAGAGAGAGAGAGAGAGAGAGAGAGAGAGAGAGAGAGAGAGAGAG
>VDFB02368248.1:0-32231 GCA_007258455.2 Sequoia sempervirens | reverse complement strand
AAATTTGAACTTCATGTTGTAAATTTTCGGCGCCAAACTGCCTAAACTCAATTTGAATGTTGTTTTGGCTCCAAACTAATGAGGAGCTCTTTTTATGGGTGGGTTTTCTAATTTTTGGGTAACTTTTTGGGGACAAGCTCGCATATTGCGAAAGGGTTATTCTGTAGCTTTCTGTAGCTTGCATGTGTTGTAGAACTTGGGGATTTGAGATCCTCTGCATGTAAGAAGCTCCATTCTCTAAATAATAAAATTAGTCTCTTATTTGTGGGTTATTTTCTGTGTCTCGGGTTGCGCCCTCATCAATACATAAGGTAGATGATCACTATAATACCTTTGTAGTATCTTCTACTTTCTAGCTTGGTTATGGAGAACCAAGGGGAAAACCAATCCATGTCGTAACTACCCTTATCTTCCTCATTTTATTGATTTAATTGTATCCAATTGTGTGTTGAAAACATCACATTTATATGTTGTGTCTAAGGCCAACTTTATGTGTGGTGTCTTGTTTGCAACCATAGAGATTGTCTCCTATTTCAAGGGAAGGGCCTTAGGGTCCCACATGGTTGTGTGGTGTTAACCACCTTTGGCATTACTTGTGGATCATAACATTGGCACATGGATCTAATATTTCCTCTTCCCCTATTACCCTATATCTTTTTTTTCGAAAGTTGCATTATTTATAACCATGATACAACTTATCCCTATCAGAGTGCTTTCGGAGAGGAACAATAATGTTGTAATTGTATAATTCCTTTTTGTAGCGAAGCGTTCTCCTTCCATATTTAGGAAGTAGCCTCTATCTTGTGATCATGCTATAATAATATTTGAATGGAAATTTACCTTTGTTATGGAATGAAAATTAATATTTATAAATTTATCCTATGTTTTTTTGTTGTGAGGAAAATGCATAATTTAAGGTGTGAGAGTCCTCATTTGTAAAATAGTAATTATTATATTGAATTCATATGCATTGGAATGAAATTTTCCTATGTAAGGGTTAAACACGCTTATATTCACTTTTGGAACATCTTGATGTTGGTGTCGAACATAACATTTTTTATTGTTTTTCTCATGTTTAGCTTTGCAATAAAAATATGACTAGAAAACCTAGTTTCATTATTCTTGTAGAGTGATCATGCAAGCTAGTGTAGATGAAGTGTATGTTATGTATAACCACTATGATTGAAATGAGGTCTTACAAATGCTTGGCTTGTACAATCCCTATTTTTAGTGTTGGTGTAACTTAAGAGTTACAATATTTTTGGTATTGGGAGTTGTGCATAGTGTCAAGACTATCCTAGAGTGGGTTGGGTGTGCCATAGGGTTTCCCTCTCTAGCAATTTAGAACATGATCATTAGTTTCCAAAAGAAGAATTTTTCAAAAAGGTTTGCTTATTGTTCCTAGCATGCATCTTAGTTCGAGTGATCTCTTGGGTATGTGAGATAGTGATCTCCTTGTACCTAATCTTTGGTGCGTGCGTGTATTAAGGTTGTATTGTTGAATCCACAACCTTATGTATGTATGTTCTTGGTGTTCAAGATTTTGAGATGTGTCATATCATCTTCTTCATCTCTCATCTTTTGTGAGTGTAGGTGATTGTCAAAGTGAGACAATCCCTACTTGGTAAAGTCATTGTGTGGCTTGGCCACACAATGAGTGAAGTCTTCCACTTGTATTTTCCTTGTTGGTGTTCATTGACCATGGGTGTGGCACTGACTTATGTTGGTGTTTCAATAAACACCTCTAGTGTGTGTATTGGAAATGAATAGCTATGCACAGTTAGACTGCTCTTCAAATTAGGAGGGGAAGCTCTCTCTTTTGTTGATTATGAGTAAAAAGAAATGTTAAACTAATTTCCTATCTTTTTATCTCAGTTGAGAGCACAAGGTTATAAAACTCTTTGCGTCATAGCTAAGGTTTTCTTTGGTTTTGTAACTTCAACTACAACTAGGCCTAAACTAATAATGCTTCTATCTTCTCAAGTAAATTCAGAGCAAGCGAATTTAGAAGTAAACAGTGAATGGTTGATTTGACATAAAAGCTTAACATAAAAATCTATCAAAACACACTCGAAGGCTCATTGTACTTTCAGACGAAAGCTGAAATAAATATTAAAGTAGAGCATGAAACAATAAACTCACTTTCAAAATACCCTCAAAGACTCATTGTACTTTTGATATGTAGGTTGAAATAAAGATTATACTAGAAGATTTTGAGAATTTGGATCAAAGCAAGGTAGGCATAAGATTTATTTCCTCAAAGCTTTCCAACAACAATTACACATTTGGGACAACAGATTGTAGCAAGAAGACAAACCTACAATTTATGATCAACTAAATTATACTGAACAAAGTTTTGAACATATACCGAATAACAAAAATTTGCAAGCAGCAAAGCCTCAATGTTTTGTTATCACAAGCACGGTTAAAATAAAATGAGTAAGGCTGCTCTTATTTATACACAAACACAGGAGTAAGGAACCCTAAAATCTCCTTGTGTTAACAATCAGTCTTACCAATTTACAAGATTTATTCCTATGTCTAAACAAAGATAACTAACAACTAACTGGAATGACAACATCAAAGAACTGATCTAAAACTAAAGAAATCTCCCACTATACAATAAATAACTCCAAAGGATAGACATGCATGAAAATAGGATAGCTAGTTAACTTGGAAAAGGCATCAAGTTAACTGTTGCCTTCACTTGAGTTCTATTCTTGGAAATATTTGCATGCTTCAACTAGCAATTCACTGATTGGTAACTTTGGTGGCTCCATAATTAGAGTGATGACCTTTATTTCTTCTACAACTTTATGCTTTTGATGCTTTTCTTGATTTTTCTCAATGGAAGAGTATTGCATGATGAAATTGTGAAGTTTGACTATGGTCACAGATATGTTTCGGACAAGCTCTGCACAAAAGTAAAAAATAGCTTTGTTGGATCTTCTTCAGAAAAAGGGTAGATTTTTGGATAAAAATCTAAGAAATGGGTTTTGTAAGGAATGCCATTTTGAATAGACCCAAATCCTTCATTTTTTGAAAAATTGACTTTTTCAAGAACATGCAAGAACCCCTCGGAGGTTGAAGCCATGAAACAATTTTTTCTCAAAAAAATATGAGACATGGGTTTTGTTGGTGCTCGTGTGTTGAAGAGACCTAGATCATCTATTTTTCAAAAAATATTTTTTTTAGAAACATGCAAAAAACCTAAAAAGTGGAAGCAATGAGGCAATTTTTTTGAAAAGTTTGGGACATGGGTTTTGTGACCAATTTTGTGTTAAGTAGACCCAGCTTGCCAAATTATTGAAAAAGGTGATTTTTCAAGAATCCCTAAAAAATAGGGTTGGAAGCTTCAACAGAAAAGTGTCAATCTTCAAGAGAAATGTAGAATAGAAAGACCCAAAATGATGAATTTTGGAGAAGGAAACTTGTCTCTGAAAAATGACACCTTGGAAAAACGGATCATGGACAAGTGTTCTTCTATGCAACCTAAACTTGAAACTATGAAGAAATATCAAAACCCTCTTCGTTTCATGCTTCAAATACTATTGAGAAGAAATTATGTATTTACCTCTTGAAGTCGACTTGCAAAATAATGAAGTATAGACACCCAAATGCTTCTAAAGTAAAGTTTGGAGGTGAAAGAAGCAATTAACTCGTGAAAACCCTAAATTTAGTACTCATCATGTGAAAATATCAGTCAACTCAAAGAATCCCTAGAAAATAGGGAAGTCAAAGCATGAAGACGTCTTTCAAAAATTTCTAACTCGAGTTGACTTGGGCATCTCCTTGATACAAGGCATCCAACTTTCTAGTCTTAGAACATTTTTCAAGATTTTCAAATTTTGCTTGTTGAAATGCCCCTGTTTGATCTTTGATTTTGGACGTCTGATGGATCCTCTGGTTTGGTTGATGAATTTTTTGTAGAGCTGGATCGAATCTAAGAAAGATCTCCTAAAGGATATGAATCTTAAAAACTACATTTCCCCCCTTGAAAGCTTGGGTGCCCCTAGCTTGTAGGGGCACTTTTCTTCACCAGACTTAACCATTTTTAAAGGATTTTCAACCTTTTTCAATTTTCCTCCCATGCTTCATTTCTCCACTCAATCTGAAATTGCCAATGACTCATGAATCTTCTAGCCAAGGTGAGATATTCATTGGAAAGCCTGAAGAATTATGAAAAGATTGGTTGGTGTTGCAACCTCTAACAACTATTTCTAAGGGCCCAAAACCTTAGGCACCCTTGGCTTTTTGGGGCACCTTTTTCAAAATTTTCACCTTATACTTCATTTGAAACATCTTTGTTTGATCCAAGATTGTGCTCATTTGTTTGATAGCTCTGGTGAACCTACTGATGGACTCATTACAAAGCTTGACCAAATTTGAGAAGGACCTCTTGGAGGTTGTGAACCCTGAAAACTAGATTTGATGGTCCAAAAATATGGGTGCCCCTGGCTAGCAGGGGTGCTTTTCTTCACTAGAGTTAGTTTATTTTTTTATTTTTCAATTTCTCCCTCCAATGTAAGATCCCTGTTAAATTTGAGATTCTAGACATTTGACTTATCCTGAGAACTCACTACTAGATTCACTATGAAGCTAGAAGAATTCTGAAGAGAGACTTTTAGATGTTGTAAACCCTAATTTCTTCTTTTGGTGACTTGAAATTTTGGGCGCCCCTAGCCAGTAGGGGTGCTTTTTCTCTTATGATTTTCAATTTATCCTTTGTTTTACATGTCTATTCAATCAACAACCATTGGCGTTTGACAAGTCCTCTAAGCTGGAAAATGGATTCATTATAGAGCTAGGTTGAATCTAGGATGAATCTCCTAGAGGTGACTAACCCTAATACTAACTTTTGAAGGCTCAAAATTTTGGGTGCCTCTGGCCTGCAAAGGCACTTTTCTCATGATTTGCAATTTTCTCCTTTGATGAGACATTTCTACTTGATTTGTAATTCCAGGCATTTGATGGATCCATTGAACTAGATGATAGATTCATTGAAAGGCCTGCTCAAATCTAGAAAGAAACGGTTTGCAGCTGCAAACCTTTAAAGCACTTTTGACTATCTAAAACCTTGGGCGCCCTTGGCCAGCAGGGCGCTTTTGTGTTCCCGACAACCATTTTTTATGATTTTTAACTTTTGTTTGCCTTTTGTTCACCCTTGTACGTCTATGTTTGCCATTCACCAATTGTGCTTGTCATTTGCATGTAACACCAACACCAACCATTCACGTGTTTGTCAATTGCATCAATCACCATTTTTGATGTTTTGACTACGTTCACCGTTGCACGTGCATAATCTACATTTTCCAAACAGTTTATTTTTTGCAATTTTCAATTTTTTGAATCCCCTTCCACCATTTTTCAAGCATCTTTCACCATAGATTGTTTTGTGCAATTGTTGAAGCTTAGATTTTGACACCTGGTATTGATCATCCTCCATTGATGACCTTGGAGGTCCTAACTTTTCTTCTGAAAAAGTGAAATAGACCCACTAGAGAAAAAGTGACTTTTTGACTATTATGATTGGACTAGTGTGATCGTGATGAAAGATTAACCAATCAAAATCATTTTTTGTCATTTCTAAAAAGATCCTATTTATAGATTTTTTCTAAAAATAGGGGCCTAAAACCCTAATTTCAAAATTTTAAAAATTTTCTGAGCATCCTCTTGACAGTAAACCCAAAAAAGCCCTATGGTCTATTTATTTTTTCAAATTTTCTAAAATAGAAAATTGCTATTTTTAGAAATTTTGACCCTTTTTGACTTTTGAGGACAATTTTAAAACATTTTTACCATTTTTACCAAAATTCCTTAATGAAGCAAAAATTTCAATTTTGGGTACAACATTTGAATCTGTCTAAGGACCATGTCGAATACTTATGGTATAGGAGAACCAAGAATCTTTGGATATTTAAGTGTAGACCAGTGTCTTATCAGTTGGGAAATAGAGTCAAGACCATTTGGTAATTATCTATCAATTGGAACTTTCCTAAAATCACCTCAAACAAGACTACCTAGTCACCTAAAACATGACAAAAAATTTACGAAATGAGGAAAGACATTACAACATAACAAAAAACAAAAAAGAAAATTACTCCACCCTCGAAAGGATGAAGTTCTTTAGATATTGTTTGCTATATGGTGGCGGGAAGAGCCTTCCATTGATGTCACTTCTGCTTGAAAGGCTTCACTTCTCTTCTAATGGATATTGCAAGAGACAATTCCTCTGAGATGAAGATTCTTAGGTTTCATATATATAGGCAACGGTATTCCAACAAAAGTCAAGATATGACACAAAGGGGAAAGTTGATGCCACTAAGGCATTAGTTTTGTTGTTGTCCATCCTTAGGATGTTGAATGCTTCAAACCAGTCAATTGAGTTCCAAACTCTATTTCTATAATGTCGTTGATGATCCTTTCTGACTTGAAAATATCCTTTGATTGGCTCATTGATTGACTCTACATCGTATTTAACACATAGGAGTTCCATTCCCATGTCCTCAACATTTTTAAGGCCTAACAAAAGTGCCTCTTTTTCAGCTTCAATGAATTCCAATTGCCAACAATATGAAAATGGGTACAACTATCCTTTAGGGGAGATGAGCACTTCCCCTGCTCTTGAACCCGTAGTCAAACAACCCCCATCAAACTACATTTTCCATAAATTTTTATCCTCTATCAATCTCCTTGTAGGACAAGAAATGTGTCTTGGTCTTTAGTTTGTCAAAGTCATACAATTACCAGGACCTATTTCTTGATATAGAATTTGGGCTACAGGGTCTGGGGATTTCACCAGTACCACTATGAATTGGGATTTGGGCTCAAGTTTTATCTTGATTTTTCCCTCCTTTACTGGAATGGTTGTGGATGACCAATCTAACTGCATTGCACCACCAAGATCTTTGCAAAAACTCTGACTTAACAACATCCCATAGTTGGTTGGAATGTCAGCCACTAGGATATTCATCACTATTTTTTTCTTTGGACAAGCTGTCAACCTTACTTGAGCATCCTTCAATTGTCTGACCAATGGCATCAACTTACATTCAAGTGAATAACACTTGTCATGTGTCTTAGTGCATGAAAGTCCTAATGCATTCATCACTTGTAGAGGCATGATGTTGTCTAAAGCTCCTAAATCTATGATGCAATTGCTCAATTTGAATCCTTCTATATACAAAGATAAATAGACAAATTTAGGCTTTTCTCCCACTAGAACAGATGACTCAAGAAATGTAGGTTGAATGACAAACTCTTTCTTTACGTATTGTATTATTCTATCCAGCTACTCAGGGTGAACACGAATATACTCCAATTGTGAAATCTTAACCTTGGTCTTCATCATGGAGTTTACAATGTCAAAATTTGCTAAAGATGGGTCTTCAGAAATCGCTTTAGCATTTGTCTTGTGAATTTTTAAAAGTGGAAGTTGCAACCACTTAATTCGTTCATTAGCTCTCTGCCTCTCTTCTTCTTCCTTTTTGCTTTCCAATTCTGTTTCTTTTGTCATCTTGAGGAAGAAGGATATCTCTAATGGAAGAGAATTTATGGAACAACTCATCAGAATCTCTGGTGATGGATTAAGTGCAGAAGAAAGTCGTGTGACAAAACTATTAAATCTTGATACAAATTCTCTCATATGCTCCTTGTGCTCCATCTTTGAATTTGCAAGTTGGGAAAATAATAGATGACTGTCTTCAATGGGCTTGAATCTCGCCAAAAATTTCTCATTCATAGTTTTCTAGCTTGTAATAATGCCTAGCTCTAGGTGATTGAACCATTTGGTAGCATTTCCCACAAGAGTCTCCATAAAGAGATGCATTGTGATGTCTTCAAGTGCCATGTGCAAGACAACGCAATCCCTTGTGAACGTAGAAAAATGTTCATCTGGGTGTCGACTTCCATCGCCGTGAAATGGGGGAAAGTGCTTCCTTGACACTTTAGGTAACTTATGATTTACCTAAAAAGCCAAAGGTCCAATGTTATTACCCCAAGGTAATCAAGGTGGACACCTCTTATTTCTATCATCATTGCCAACATTCTTATTGTTATCATCCATTGCTTTTGTATGGATCATGCAATAGGATGCTAGATGGTCATTTCCATGTCATAAAGTGTTAGCTTTTCTTGAAGCTTTATGCCTCGTGCCCCACGATGGACACCAAAAAACTGTTGGAGTTTCAATTCACACCTCTAGTGTACGTATTGAAAACAGACAACTATGCACAGTTAGATTTCTCTTCAAATTAGGAGGTGAAGCCCCCTCTTTTGTTAATTTCCTATCTTTTTATCTCAGCTATGAGCACAAGGTTATAAAACTCTTTACATCGTAGCTGAGGTTTTCTCTGGTTTCATAACTTCAACTATAACTAGGCCTAAACTAATGATGCTTCTATCTTCTAGAGTAAATTCAGAGCAAGATAATTTAGAAGTAAATAGGGAATGGTTGATTTGACATAAAATCTTAACATAAACATCTTCAAAAACACACCCGAACACTCATTGTACTTTAGGATGAAAGCTGAAATAAAGATTATTAAAGAAAAACATGAAACAATAAACTCACTTTAAAAATACCCTCAAAGACTCATTGTACTTTTGAGATGTAGGCTGAAATAAAGATTCTACTGAAATATTTTGAGACTTTGGATCAAAGCAAGGTAGGCATATGATTTATTTCCTTAAAGTTTTCCAACAACAATGAAATGTGCTAGTCAATTGTTTTCTTGAAGTTATCACAACACAACCAACACTACGCCAATGGATTAGAGTTAGCTCCAAAATTGAAATCCAGTTTTAAAAGATCTCAACGCCAAGAATGCACACTCAATCCCAAGGAAGGAGAGGTGTTGACATATGGCGGAGAAAACTAAGCAATAACTAAAATGAAATTACAATTGAATGGAGCTAGGCGGTGAACCAACCATGAAATTTTTCCACACTTCTACTAATACATTGGGGGGAAGAAATTACAAAACAAACTATTTCATTCGCTACGGCGGGCATCCACTCATGAGTGGGAATTCACCACTTTTCAATGGGTACAAAAGAGATTAAAAAGTTCCTTTTCCACACTGGCGGTAAACCATCTAGGGTTTAAAGTGTTTACATTAAAATTCATAAGTAAATGCAACAATAAAGATGACTTCATTAGTACTACTAATTCACAACCTTACAACAAAATAAATCTACAATTTACCAGTGTTAAAATGATATAATCAATGCAAATACATGAAGGATGATTCTTCCAACACTTAATCTTCTCAATTATTGAAGACATAAACCAAAATAAAAAACTAAAGTAAATCTGATATGATAATCAACAAACTAAAATTCTGAACCAACAATCTATGAAACACCAAAATGAACAAAACTCTTACCAGAATCTGCAAACTCCCACCAAACTAAAAACTCAACAATTCACTAGCTAGGCGCCCTCAAAATCAACATTTTCCAACCTCTAAACTTCACATGAAAACACCCAACATGATTTTCAAAGCATTAAATGCATGGTATGACCCTAGGAGAGGGTCAACCTTGCTTAAATATTCAACCACTTCACAATAAATTATTTCCTTGCACAAATGGAGGCACCTAAAGCATATAAAATGAAAGGACAAATACCCATATGCAAATAAATTTTACCCATAGAGTTGTATTCAAATTTTCCTTGCAGCCATGACTGAACCAACCATATCAAACTCAAGAAATCTCCAAAAATCTTCATTTGTGAAGCTCAATCTACAAGTCTCAAAAGAAAGCTCACACTTCAAAGCAATGCTAAGACTTATATCTGCAAATATCCTTCAACACTTCAAAAACCAGCAAACATTGAAACTGATAAAATCATCAATATCTTCAACAATGAGGCTCAATATGCACTTTTGAACGAAGCACACTCCCAATTTACCATCTAGGGAACCATAGTTTTAGGCCTGAAGAATGGTATAGAAAAGCTAAGCTTCCCCTTAGCCGGGTTCTGAAATCAATTCAACAACATTTCAATATCATAAACCAAAGATGAGAAATGAATGAGCAATGGCCTGCTTTTATAGAATTGAAGGTGACTGTTGGCTCTTCAACTTCCATCTTTTTTCCCTCCAAAAGGGATGCCCATTTCACTTTTGAAATATTTTAATTTTTAAAATATTATATTCACCTTTCTAGGCATCCAAGACTTGAGGAGAAATATTTACTTTAGAAATATTTAAATAATCTCTCAATGAGGCGTCCACCCTCAAAGGCCACCTTTTAAAACAACTTTAAGTCATTAATTCTAGGCCAAGGGGGCCAATAAGAAATTATAACATTAATGAGTTAGAATTAAATCATTTTACCCAAAAATGAGCCTCAAAATGTTGAAAGCCAAATATGCTCCAAATTGCACTGCTTGAAATGGAAACTAAGCTGACTGTTGATGCTACTACCCAAGATGGCACTGACAAAAATAAAATTTACTAAAAATAGTAAATTCTAAAAAGTTTCTCAACACACTTTGCATGTTATATCATTGTGAAGCTCTCTAAAAACTGAGAAAAACCCCACCAAACATGCATCTAAAACTCTAACATACAAGCCATTAGAAATGCATCAAAACCCCTATAAAATAAGAAACCCTAATTTTACCCCTGACCAGCCTATGGGCTTCCAGAAATAGGCTATCAGTCATTGAAGGGAATATAGCTAAAATGCGAACATTACAGTCTGCCCTTCAAAAAATTGCTTGTCCTAAAGCAATTATAATGCCTTCCCAAAATCACTATGTTGAACCAAATTGAAACTAAATATGATCCCTAAGTACCAAATCAACTTAGGAGAAAGATAGCACAAACTAATGTAAGCACTGCACTACCGGATGCCAATACAAGATGCCTCCTGATTAAAACTAAACTGAAACACCATGGAAGGAAACTCCAAAAATCCAACATTGGCTTCATCATCTTTAGCTGTTGAATAGCAAACCCAAGTGATACTAGGATTCCAAATCCTCCTTAGGAACATTGTTCCTCAAATTTGTTGTGCTACTTTCATTAAAACAATTGAATACCCAAGGTGGAGAAACATATCTCGGTCCACAAAATACAATGCACCAACATGTCAATGCCCGGGTCCCGTATTAGTTTGTAGGATTTCCAAACCTTGCTGTCATAATCCTAATAGCAAACAAAAATGTTCTTAAACAAGTCACCAAACCAATGTCAAACAACGAACAATGCTCCACACTCCATCTCAATCCAAAAGGATATACAATCACTGAAAAAACTCCAAGAAATCTTCACATATTTCACTTCAAGAGCCTCAATTTCACAATTCAAATAAGCTAATGAATTGATGCTCCAAACAATAATGTATGAGTTGGTACCAAGAAATCCATTGTCAAACATCAATGAACTACCCATACCTAAACTATGACCATACTGAATCATTCTCTTGTTCATGTGAGGAAGAAATTTAGTCCAAATAAGAGATGGAGAGACAAGAAAATGACAAATAACTAGCTACAAACCAGGTCTGAAATAACCATCTTGAAATCTAATTTTAGGAAAATCAGCATCCAAGAAAATAAGCAGCTACTGCAAAATTGAAAATCAGAATCCAAAATATTACATTTGCTCATATCCATAGCTGAAAACAGTCTCTTTGAAGATTTCATTATAGAAAAGAACCATTCTTTGCTTAAAAATTTTCTCCAATCCATTTGTTGATGGACAAATCGATCCATCAAGTGGCTGGTAAGGAAGGGAACAACACCTTTATTTCTAAAATTTTGATCCTTATCCCTCCAAAGAACCTTACTACCATACCCCAAAATATTTTTCATTTCACATTGAGGATGCCAAACAAGGATACCTGACCAAGAATGATCCACCATGTCCCTAAAGAAATTCACAACACATTCCCAAGTGCCAAACAACTCCAAATGCACACTCAAGAAAATATTGACTTCTTTGGTGAACCACTAAATTCTATCCATGAAAGTTTCAAAAACAAGGGAGCCTAAACCAAACATTGTCTTCCAATCCAACTCCCAATCCAATTCTATCAGGCATGTAAACAATATGTCTTACCAAAACAAGTTTTGACAACACCTTGATGTCAAAGATGGGAAAGTCATCATGAATCAACAAATCCCATATGGCAACTAAATTCTCTAAAACTCGTATGCATCCATGTACAAGCAAGCTTAGAGGATTATCAATCATAGAGTATAACTTGTCCCCACATTCTCAGAGATGTTTGAAATCAGCTAGCTGGTCTCCTACCTCCATTACACCCAACTGAGCATTCGCTAACATGCACTTCATTGATTCTAGCTCATAAGTAAGCTTATCGACCTTTCTTTCACATCCTTGAAATGCACCAATGATCTTTGTGAATTCGTAGGTGTAATCTCCATCATTAATCCAGCATAAATACTCTGATTTCATAATCACTAAGGAGTCTTTAATAGATTGCAAATTAAAGAGAGTGACTCTATCCCAAACTTCTCCTTGTCTCTCTTCAATCGAACTATGTGAGCAGTCAAATCTGAATAAGGCACACACTTCATCCTCAACAAAAAACATGAATTGACCTTTCCACTCACAAAAACTCAAACGATGGTGAACTGTTGATACACTACATTTCAAAATCAAAACTTTGTTTCTTGTCTTTGTTGCCCCCATAGCTTCTCCAAGACTCTTGTCTTTCACCACCCACCAATTGAAAATGATCAAGGTCATGAAGAGAATCAAATCCTACCAATTCTTCGGACCTCTGTTTACAATCAACTATATAAAGAGGAAAATCTGATTTGAATTTGAGAACCTTTTTAAACTCTTCATCAGTAAAGGCCACATGATCTTCTAGCTCTATTTCCCCTTCACTATCTCCTTGATTATATGTTAAACAAGTCCCCAACTTGATTAATGAGTCATTATTGATCACAAACCTGAAAGTTTTAATAGAAAAAAAAATTTCTTTAGTGGTTGCAACCAAACTAAAATGGTCATTATGGGGTGTTTTCATGCAAGCTACTTGGTCTAAAACAACTTCTCCAAAGGCCATCTCATAGCTTGTAGTGAAATCTAATTTTTTTTCTTTATTGGGATCAAAGGGAAATTTATCCCATACAAGTTCCTTAACAACACTAGGTGCCTTCAAACCTAGATCCCAAATGATGAAGGGCTGATTACTTTGATCAAGAGGAAATTGCCCTTCATACTCCTCTTGGAATGGTGACTCTTTGAATGAGACACCTCCCAACTCACCAAAACTGATATATTCATGAAAATATTTCTCCAACAAATTAGTTTGATGATCAAATGATTCAAATCCATGACTACTTGTGTCATCTTCACTAAAATGAAGCAAATGATCATCATTACTAGTTGATTTGAAAACTTTATTCTTTTTGTCTTCAATGAGCTTTTCAAGTGAAGGTACATCACTGATCTCTTCATTAGTGGTTACAAGCATACCAAGGAGGTCTTCTTGAGAAACCTCCATAGAATCATTGTGAAACATCTTTTTATTTTCGTCTTTTTTATTAATGACCACTTCATTTATCTGCTTTGTCTTCTTCAAGTGTGGCTTCAATTTTCCCTCACACTAATTGAACAAATCTCTAATCAACATACCTACAATAGAGGATTTCTTCCCTTCTTGCTCATGAATGTTTAGCAGAAAAGATAGGACAAAATTTGGAATCTCATCCAACTCTTTGATAATCAAAACTAAAATGTTTCTCATTGTTGCATCTACATCCTCCTCTTGTTCACTCCAAGTTGAATTGAACCGGTAATGGATCAAATAATATATTCGATCTTGCATACCCAATTCAACCAGCAACATACTCGTTTTGAATTCTGAAAAAAGCTTCAATATAGTAGCTCTTCTGGAGTACTGATTGTTATCAGTTTCATTAACGTCTTGAAAATTTTCCACTATCATATTTAATATGATCTGCATGGTTTCATCATCATAGGGCATCTAGGGAATTACAATTCTTATTATCTCCATGAAATAAGAAGAAATCAGCAACTTGATTTCTTCATTTGGATGTCTCAGCCAATAGGGTTGATTCAGAAAGGTTACTACAAGTGCTAACGCAAGCTACATCTCCTTAGAAGGTGATTGCTTCACTTGTCTCAAACAATGTTCTAACAAATGAAGAATGTTCTCTTCATTTTCCCTT
Source organism: Sequoia sempervirens (assembly GCA_007258455.2). Classification (NCBI taxonomy): domain Eukaryota; kingdom Viridiplantae; phylum Streptophyta; class Pinopsida; order Cupressales; family Cupressaceae; genus Sequoia; species Sequoia sempervirens. The sequence goes on along the minus strand of VDFB02368248.1, from coordinate 18,049 downwards.
GACTGAAATTCTTTGACAAGTCCTTTTCCAACCATGTAGAGAGTCTTTTCCAACTTCATCTCTTCTTCATCCGCCATGCCAAACTGCCAACTTCTGGATACCACAAGGAGTTGAACTAGAATCTAGTCTGACTTTTGATGTAGTACCAGAGATATTTGTCACTCATTTTCCTAAACATAAAGCAATGATCCCCACAATGGCAAGATCTTCTACTCTGATACCACTGAATATGCTAGTCAATTTTTTTTCTTGAAATTATCACAAAACAACTAGCACTAGACCAATGGATTAGCGTTAGCTCCAAATTGAAATCCAAATTTAAAAGATCTCCAACACCAAGAATGCATACTCAATCCCAAGGAAGGAGCAGAGAAAACTAAGCAATAACTAAAATGAAATTACAGTTGAATGGAGTTAGGCGATGAACCAACCATGAAAGTTTTTGACACTTCCACTAATACAGTGGGGGGAAGAAATTACAAAACAAACCAATTCATCTGTTGCGTTCGGCATCCACTCGTGAGTGAGAATTCACCACTTTTCAGTGGGTACAAAAGAGAGATTAACAAGTTCTTTTTCCACACTAGCAGTAAACCATCTAGGGATTAAATGTTTACATAAAAATTCACAAGTAAATGCAACAATAAGGATGACTGGATTAGTACTACTAATTCACAATCTTACAAGGAAATAAATCTGCAATTTACAAGTGTTACAATGATATGATCAATGCAAATACATAAAGGACGATTCTTCCAACACTTAATCTTCTCAATTATTGAAGATATAAACCAAAATAAAAAATTGAAGTAAATCTGATATGATAATCAACAAACTAAAATTATGAACCAGTAATCTATGAAACACCAAAATGAACAAAACTCTTACCACACTTTGCAAACTCCCACCAAACTAAAAACTCATCAATTCACTAGCTAGGCGCCCTCGAAATCAACATTTTCCAACCTCTAAACTTCGCATGAAAACACCCAACATGATTTTCAAAGCATTAAATGCATGGTACAACCCTAGGAGAGGGTCGGCCTTGCTTAAAAATTTAACCACTTAACAATAAATTATGTCCTTGCACAAATGGAGGCACCTAAAGCATAAAATGAAAGGACAAATACCCATATACTAATACATTTTAGCCATAAAGTTGTATACAAATTCTCCTTGTAGCCATGACTGAACCAACAATATCAAAACTTAGGATATCTCCAAAAATCTTTATCTGTGAAGTTCAATCTACTAGTCTTAAAAGAAAGCTCACACTTCAAAGCAATGCCAAGACTTATATTTGCAAATATCCTTCAGCACTTTGAAAACCAACAAACATTGAAACTAATAAAATCACCAATATCTTCAACAATGATGCTCAATATGTACTTCTGAATGAAGTACACTCCCAATTTACCATCTAGGGAACCATAGTTTCAGGCCTGACGAATGGTGTAGAAAAGCTAAGCTTCCCCTTAGCCAGGTTCTGAAATCAATTCAACAACATTTCAATATCATAAACCAAAGATGAGAAATGAATGAGCAATGGCCTGCTTTTATAGAATTGAAGGTGACTGTTGGCTCTTCAACTTCCATCTATTTTCCCTCCAAAAGGGATGCCCATTTCACTTTTGAAATATTTTAATTTTTAAAACATTATATTCACCTTTCTAGGCATCCAAGACTTGAGGAGAAATATTTAAATAATCTCTCAATGAGGTGTCCACCCTCAAAGGCCACCTTTTAAAACAACTTCAAGTCATTAATACTAGGCCAAGGGGGCCAATAAGAAATTATAACATTAATGACTTATAATAAGTCATTTTACCTAAAAATGAGCCTCAAAATGTTGAAAGCCAAATATGCTCCAAATTGCACTGGCTGAAATGGAAACTAAGCTGACTACTGATGCTCCTACCCAAGATGGCACTGCCAAATATAGAATTTACTAAACATAGTAAATTTTGAAAAGTTGCTCAATGCACTTTGCATGTTATATCATTGTGAAGCTCTCATAAAATCCAGAAAAACCCCACCAGACTTGCATCCAAAACTCTAACACACAAGCCATCATAAATGCATTAAAACCCCTATAAAATAGGAAACCCTAATTTTACCTTTGACAAGCCTACGGGATTCTAGAAATAGGCTATCAGTCACTAAAGGGTGTATAGCTAAAATGCGGACATTACAGTCTGCCCTTCCAAAAATTTCTTGTCCTCAAGCAATTCTAAGGCCTTCCCAAAATCACCATGCTGAACCAAATTGAAACTAAATATGATTCCTGGGTCCCAAATCAACCTAGGAGAAAGATAGCACCAACTGATGTAAGCACTGCACTACTAGATGCCAATACAAGAGGCCTCCTGGTAAAAACTAAACTAAAACACCATGGAAGGAAACTCCAAAAAGCCAACATTGGCTTCATAGCAAACCCAAGTGATACAAGGATTCCAAATCCTCCTTAGGAACACTGTTCCTCTAATCCGTTGTGCTACTCTAATTAAAAAATTTGAATACCCAAGGTGGACCAATATGTCTTGGTCCACAAAAGACAATACAAAAAACATGTCAGTGCCCCGGTTCCATATCAGTCTGTAGGACCTCCAAACCTTGCTACCATGAATCTGATCAACAACAAAAATGTTCTTAAACAAGTCACCAAACCAATGCCAAACAAAGAACCATGCTCCACACTCCATCTCAATCCAAAAGGATATACAATCACTGAAAAAACTCCAAGAAATCTTCACATATTTCACTTCAAGAGACTCAATTTGAAAATTCAAATCAACTAATAACCCGCTGCCCCAAAGAGTAATGTATGAGTTGGTACCAAGAAATCCACTGTCAATCATCAATGAACTACCCATACATGAACTATCACCATACTGAACCATTCCCTTGCACATTTGAGGCAGAAATTCAATCCAAATAAGAGATGAAGAGACCGGAAAATGAAATAACTAGCTACCAAATAGGTTTGAAATAATCATCTTGAGATTTGATTTTAGGAAAATCAGCATCCAAGAAAATAAACAGTTGCTGCAAAACTGAAAATCAGAATCCAAAATATTACATCTGCTCATATCCACAGCTGAAAACAGTCTCTTTGAAGATTTCATTACAGAAAAGAATCATTCTTTGCTCAAATTTTCTCTCTAATCCATTTGTTGATGAACAAATGGATCCATCAAGTGGCTGGTAAGGAAGGGAACAACATCATTATTTCTGAAATTTTGATCCTTATCCCTCCAAAGAACCTTCCTACCATACCCCAAAAGATTTTTCATTTCACATTGAGGATGCCAAACAAGGATACCTAACCAAGAATGATCCACCACGTCCCTAAAGAAATTCACAACACATTCCCAAGTGCCAAACAACTCCAAATGCACACTCAAGAAAATATTGACTTCTTTGGTGAACCATTGAAGTCTATTCATGAAAGTTTCAAAAACAAGGGAGCTTAAACCAAACATTGTCTTCCAATCCAACTCCCAAGGCATGTTAGTGTGAGCATTACTCAATCCAAAGGATAAATTATTAGGCATGTAAACAATATGTCTTACCAAAACATGTTTTGACAACACCTTGATGTCAAAGATGGGAAAGTCATCATGAATCAACAAATCCCATTATGGCAACTAAATTCTCTAAAACTCTTATCCAATCACTTACAAGCAAGCTTAGAGGATTATCAATCAAAGAGTATAACTCGTCCCCACATTCTTGAAGATGTTTGAAATCAACTAGCTAGTCTCCTACCTCCATTACACCCAACTAAGCATTCACTAACATGCACTTCATTGATTCTAGCTAAGAAGTAAGTTCATCAACCTTTCTTTCACATCCTTGAAATGCACCAATGATCTTTGTCAATTTGTAGGTGTAATCCCAATCATTAATCCAGCATAGATACTTTGATTTCATATCACTAAGGAGTCTTTAATAGATTGCAGATTAAAAAGAGTGGCTCCATACCAAACTTTTCCTTGTCTCTCTTCAATCAAAGTATGTGAGCGGTCAAATTTGAATAAGGCACACACTTCCTCCTGACCAAAAAACATGAATTGACTTTTCCACTCACAACAATGCAAGGATGGTGAACTACTGATAGGCTGCATTTCAAAATCAGAACTATGTTTCTTGTCTTTGCTGCCCCCATAGCTACTCCAAGACTCTTTTCTTTCACCACCCACCAACTGAAAAATGATCAAGGTCATGAAGAGAATCAAATCCTACCAATTCTTCAGACCTTTGTTTACAATCAACTACATAAAGAGGAAAATCTTATTTGAATTTGAGAACTTTTTTAAACTCTTCATCAGCAAAGGCCTCGTGGTCTTCTAGCTCTATTTCCCCTTCACTGTCTCCTTGATTATATGTTAAAGAAGCCCCCAACTTGATCAATGAGTCATTATTGATCGCAGACCTGAAAGTTTTAGCAGCAACAAACTTTTCTTTAGTGGCTGCAACCAAACTAAAATGGTCATTATGGGGTTTTTTCATGCAAGCTACTTTGTCAAAAACAACTTCTTCTCCAAAGGCCATCTCATAGCTTGCAGTGAAATCTGAATTTTTGTTCTTTATTGGGATCAAAGGGAAATTTATCCCATACAAGTTCCTTAACAACATTAGGTGCCTTCACACCCGGATCCCAAATGCTGAAGGGCTGATTACTTTGATCAAGAGGAAAATTGCCCTTCGTACTCCTCTTGGAATGGTGACTCTTTGAATGAGACACCTCCCAACTCACCAAAACTGATATCTTCATGAAAATCTTTCTCCAATAGCTTAGTTTGATGATCAAACGATTCAAATCCATGACTACTCATGTCATCTTCACTGAAATGAAGTAAAGGATCATCATTACTAGCTGATTTGAAAACTTTATCCTTTTTGTCTTCAATGAGCTCTTCAAGTGAAGGTACATCACTGATCTCTTCATTAGTGGTTACAAGCATACCAAGGAGGTCTTCTTGAGAAACCTCCATAGAATCATTGCGAAACATCTTTTTATTTTCGTCTTTCTGTATTAATGTCCACTTCATTTATCTGCTTGTCTTCTTCAATTTTCCCTCACATTGATTGAACAAATCTCTAATCAACATACCAACAGTAGAGATTTCTTCCCTTCTTGCTCATGAATGTTTAGTAGAAAAGATAGGACAGAATTTGGAATGTCATCCAACTCTTTGATAATCAAAACTAAAATGTTTCTCATTGCTGCAACTACATCCTCCTCTTGTTCACTCCAAGTTGAAATGAAGAGGTAATGGATCAAATAATATATTTGATCTTGCATACCCAATTCAACCAGCAACATACTTGTTTTGAGTTCTAAAAAGATCTTCAATATAGTAGCTCTTCTAGAGTACCGATTGTTATCAGTTTCATCAACGTCTTGAAAATTTCCACTATCATATTTAATATGATCTGCATGGTTTCATCATCATAGGGCATCTTGGGAATTACAATTCTTATTATCTCCATGAAACAAGAAGAAATCAACAACTTGGTTTCTTCATCTGGATGTCTCAGCCAATAGGGCTGATTCAGAAAGGTTACTATAGGTGCTAATGCAAGCTATATCTCCTAGAAGGTGATTGCTTCACTTGTCTCAAACAATGTTCTAACAAATGAAGAATGTTCTCTTAATTTTCCCTTGATTGAAATTCTTTGACAAGTCTTTTTCCAACCATGTAGAGAGTCTTTTCCAACTTCATCTCTTTTCATTCGCCATGCCAAACTACCAACTTTTGGATACCACAAGGAGTTGAACTAGAATCTAGTCTAACTTTCAATGTAGTACCAGAGATATCTGTCACCTATATGCCTAAACATGAAGCACTGATCCCCAGGATGGCAAGATCTTCTGCTCTGATACCACTGAAATGTGCTAGTCAATTTTTTTCTTGAAATTATCGCAACACAACTAGTACTATGCCAATGTATTAACATTAGCTCCAAAATTGAAATCCAGTTTTAAAAGATCTCAACGCCAAGAATGCACACTCAATCCCAAGGAAGGAGAGGTGTTGTCATATGGTGGAGAAAACTAAGTAATAACTAAAATGAAATTACTATTGAATGGAGCTAGACAGTGAACCAATAATGAAAGTTTTCCACACTTCCACAAATACAGTGTGGGGAAGAAATTACAAAACAAACTAATTCATCCACTGTGGTGGGCATCCTCTTTGACAATAAACCCGGAAAACCCCTATGGTCTATTTATTTTTCCGAAATTTTTAAAATAGAAAATTGCTATTTTTAGAAATTTTGAACCTTTTTGACTTTTGACAACAATTTTACAATATTTTGACCATTTTTACTAGAATGCCTTAATGAAGCAAATTTTTTAATTTTGGTTACTACTTGGTACTTTGTCATCTTGTTCTTAAGTGTCGTCGTGGAATGTTGCAACATTTCTATTGCATGAGAGTGCAATTGTGGCGTGTGTTATAATTGCATCATTAAAAATTTGTTGGTCCAAGTTTTGTCCACCAATGTCCTCATGTAAAAGTTGGGGCATTACAATATTCAGATATTGTCGATGATGCCTCCTAAAGTCCAAAGAATATTTGAAAGCACACATGAAAATAACCTACAAAATTATCATTTTTTCTGATCTTTGGTTTTATTTACGAGAAGAAAGATGCTTAGAACTTATTTTGATCTTAAAATTTTAAATCCATCGCAACACAAGAAAAACTAAAAGCAATTGGTAACATTTGACAAATAAAAATATACTGTATGAATTTCATCAATAGAATGCTATAAGGGTTTTAGGTGAGATGGTGGTATCCATAACCATGGATTCAAGTCTAGCATGTGTGACTAAGTGGTTAAAGTGAGGTATTATGACAATGATGGCCAGGTTTTCAAGCTTTGCTCATGAAAGTGTTATTGTGGACCAAAAAGTACATATAGGTAATGTAACCTACTAGGGGGCTAGGCCCCCATTTCTATCCCACACCTAATGGATCTGTAGCATCCTCGTTCATCAATTGAAAAACAAAACCACGGAATTGGAAAAAGAATTACATGGGAAATCTTTCTAATGACACTCTCCTTTCCCTTAACAGCAACCTCAATTCTTCCTTAGGAAATGGACCTGAACCATGTCTAACTTCAATATTTAATCAAATTACACAGCTTAGAATATATTTCTAATATCTTGATATCAATAAGTCCAGATATAACTTTACATTTAAGTAAAGTATACAAATTATAGGAAATAATTAAAAATAAATAAATCAGCATTTCCTTCCTATAGGCTGATTTCATGCAATATAAGTTGACAGTACCTAGCGACATTTGAGATGCAATTATCATGTTATAACCCAAAAACTAGTTATAACAAGGACCTGATCTAGCAAATTATTTCCACATTGATATTATTTTACTTTCTAGATAGTGACAAATGGTGAAGCCTCTTGACACTAGCAAATAAATCATAGAGATGTTTTGACATCATCAATCTTCTTTGATATATGATATATAAGATGATTGAGAATTTAGTATCAACAAAGGTATTTAAACCTTATCAGAGATGTATGATCTGTGAAGGGTCTACCCTGTTTACTTTAAGAAACATAATATCATAAAGCATGTGAACAGAACACCCATAACTAAAATTTCAGATTATGAAAGTAAACTCTGCACCTGATGATATATAATGATCATCATTGACTACTTTCTAACTTTCTACAAACTTGAAAAGTATCTCTGAGCATCATAATACCGGTCCAATACAACATTAAAGAGAGGGTGTACAGGTTCCAGCAAGTTGGTAAATGGACCAAGCACTGCTGCGGGAGGGGGAGGAGTCCCAATCCGGTGTGACCAACTGTACTGGGCAGTAGACAAACCACTAAGACAATAGCAAGTATGATAATAATCACGAGATTTTCCAGGCTTGTCTCGTAAACCTCCATCAGGAACCTGCAACATAAAAAGCAAGTTGTCATCACAGTCAAAAACCTTGTCCAGTTCTAGTGGACCAGGTAAAAAGAGCCAAATCAAGTAGGCATGCTGATGATTGAAACAATATAGCAATGCTGAATTCCAATAAATATATTCACTATCATGCTTGCATTTTAGAAGTTGAGAAGACTCTTTCTCCTACAAACATATCTCTGTTTACTATCCAACAAATTGACAAGACAATATCAAAACAAGAACAGTTCCCTGTTAGTGCCAATTGAAAACACTTTACTGTGGGATCATACTTGCAAAGTTTGATTTTGTTTTTATACATAAGACATTGTAGATATGCTGATACGAAAAACTTATTGTATGGTATCTATGTATGACAAGAAGGAAGGCACACATTTAAATATTTTGGTCTAACATTCAAATAATCTTTTCAACTGTGGGAGGGGATGTCGAAGGGTGCAAGAAACACAATATGACAAGTCACATGAGAAATGATGGAAGTTCAAGTCAGAAATCTAGGGAAAAGATAACATTTATAATTTGGACAAATAGCACTTCTAATAATCAATTTGAGTGTAAGGGGTCTTCTGCTCCACCCCAATCCACTTGGGTCATAAGATCAAAAAATAATGTCAATCAACTGCAAGCTTTATTGTCTCCTGTTCACGTATATGAAAAGCATTATGAGGAGGTCACAGGAAGGAATACAGAGAGGGAGGGAATTACAATAGATGCCAATAACAGACCAGGTGACTTGGATAACATGCGATCAAGGTATGGGAGCAATATAGATACTCCCCAAAAATTGAGGGAGGGAACACAAGGGTGTAGGTCAGGATATAAGGGAACCCCTTAAAATATAGACAAAAGTGATGTGTGTGTGTGTGTGTGAGCGCATGTGTGCACACATAAAACAATAGCATTTTTTACATGCATATGATTAGTCAAATGTACAATATGCATCAAATTATATTCTAGAATGTAGATTTGAAATAGATGAGCCACTATTTTATGTTACTATTCAAGCTAAATGGAATACAGTTTTTGATACATTTTTCTGACATAAAAAGGTCGATATGGTATTACCATATTATAAAGTAAGGCAGAGCACCCCAAAAAAATATCAGTTTCATTTGGAAAGATATCTGAAACTAAGAGAAGGAGAGAGCTGTAAATCTTACATTGACGGTCAATCCTGGTATGGATAAATTATGAGTAAAGATAACATAAAGCATAATTTATCATACCTTTTCTAATCACTAAAATCATCTAAAAGAGAATGTAACATTTCAGATGATCACATAAATTCCAGACCATAGTAGCAAATTTCTTTAAGTAAATGCAATTTATCATGGCTTAGACTGCAATTTTCTCATACACCCTCATTTGCCTAAAGGTAGCATTTTCAATGTGTCCCTCATTTCACAGTGCTGATTTTGAATTTTTGAGGACAGATTCAGAGTTCGACAGAGTGGTATTACTTGAGACTTTGACTCACATCGGATCCATAAGGGCGCACTTATTCTTCAATGGCCCAGAAAATCGTTTTCATTCAGGTAAGTTCCTAAGCATAGTTACCAGGAGACAGATACTGGTACTGGTACAGGAGATGGGGACGGGTATTCGTATGCCATTCTCCAAAAAAGGTGGAGATGGGTACTTGGAGATGGCTATATATATAAGACAATGAATAGCTTTAAAGAATGTTAAATACTAAAATGATTGAAAAGTTAAAAATAAATTAACATTTTAAAGTATGAAATAGATTAATTATATTCATATTTGACAATATCTTCATGATAGAAAAAAAATATTTAAGACCATAATCACCTAGAGATGACAAAGAAACTCAGAGGGGAATCTCATTATTTTTAAAAACATTGTATGGGGGATCTTGGAGATGATTATATTTTCAATCAATTGATAGAACTTCAATACATGTACACATATTATTGTTTTGCTTCATATTATTACCTCTTTGGGATTTAATAAAGAAATTTTCTACCACCAAAAATACTTGTAAACTTATATACAAAAATAGAGAATTACAAGTCTATTAGTATATTTCTTTAGTTCTTTTAACTTTTGTCAACCACATATCAGCACTTTAAGAAAATCCAATATAATTAATATGATATATCCAAGAAACCTCTATTACAAATTTCCTTATTTTCAAGGGATGCTTATAGGAGACATATAGGAAATGCAAAAAAACTTCATTTGAAGTCTCTTGATGCCTAGAGATGTCTCCATATAGGTCCCCAAGATGGGGATGTTTTCCGATTTGGGAGATGAGTAACAAGGGTTAGGGTGCAAGTCTCCTAGTAACTATGGTCCTAAAGTTTTTCTTTTTCTTTTTTAAGTTTTTAACAAATTTTTAGCCCTAATGATGAGCCCGATGATGAGGATCTTTGACATTTAAAAGTAACTATAAGGGTTTTTAATGTTAAACTCAAGGGCCTAATCATGATGGTTTTTAACATTAAATCTTAACCATCAGGGTCTTTATCATTAAGAGCCTTCTCCTTGCACATCTAATCAAAAACATTAAACCCTAACAATTAGTCCCTTGGGTTTACTTTTAATTGTTTTAAATTCAAGCTAGAACGTTGAACTTCAACCCTACATAACTATTACCTTAATTTTTTTTTGTTAAAGGATAGGGTTAGGATTTTCTTTAATATTAAATTTCTAATAACTAATCCTCAACAATTTTGGGGTTGAAGGTTAGGGTTAGGTATTTTAAGAAAAATTTACTATGTACTAACCCTAACCCTAAACCTCACATCCCATATTTTTAGGATTTATGGTGAGGGTTAGTACATCATAAGTTTTACTAAAAACTACCTTACCCTAACCATAAACACAAAAATAGTTAAAATTATTAACTATAGAGTCTAAGACAATGTTTTACACTATTTTTTGTTTAGGTTTAGGATTTATATTTTTTCATGTTTTTCAAAAACTATAATGGCTGTTTTTTCTTTTATTTTGCAGATTTCAAGAGATCATGCTGCAAGAAAAGGATTTTACTGGTCCTATGGCAAATTCATCCCAAATTTGAAGAAAACATAATTTTCAGGCCCTTAAATGCTTTGGGGAGAATTTATTGCTTCAATATCATTTGGCAAAGTTGACAGCAAATGATGTTAAAGCCTTGCAAACTATTTCCTATAGATGTCACCCATCAAGTTGTGATGGCTCTTGAATCTTATGTAGAAAATAAAATAATGAAGGCAATGGCAATTGTTCGATCAATGCATTGTAAAGCCAGAGTTGATCCTTTAGATGGGGTTAAGCCATCACAATCACAGTAGCTTGTTGCAAACTCATCTATACTTTGTACATCACAAAAACCTATTTTCGAGGACAGAGAAGGTTGGATGGCTGAGGTGCAACTGTGTGTGTGTGTGTGTATACATGATTTGTTTTTAAAATATATACATAGAGATACTCAAATTTCAAAATTTAACCATACATGACATGAAAATTTCAGTTTAGACATTCATATGATGTATCAAATTCAACATTAAAATTAAAGATTATGTAATACACATGACCAAATCCATCAGTGACAGCAATATAGCAGCAATAAAAACTTTATACAATTGTCTACATAAAGCATGGGTTAAAAAAGTCAAATCTGATACAACATTACTGTTGTAGTTGTGATATTATACTATGATACATCCTTAGGGCATATATTAATATTATATTTGTTGCATTATTTCAACTTTGTCGTGTACGTGTATGAAAACTCTTGTAAATGCATCTCAAATCCTTAATAATGGATGACCATATTTCACTTACGAAAAAACATCACCTCACAACCAACAATTTAATAATAATCGTTAAACTTAGCTTAGGCCATGTAGAAATCCATGAGGAAACAACACATGCCTCCTGCTAAGCACAAATTCAAGATCCCCTTGTAGTTCAAAGATTACAACATTTAAAATTTAAAACAACTAAAAAATTAAATTAAAAGATCCCCAACATTTGTTTGGTTTTTGTAAATGGCACAAATGGTTGTAGACAAAGTCTATTGAAGGCTGCATGCATCACAAATCCACTCTGCAAAGATTGAAAAAAATAGACAAATTGACTGGGACAAACACAGTAGTTACAGATATTTATAAAATAGCAATTTTATCAGCAAAAGTGTATTTTGTCGCAATAAATAAAATAGAAATATTTAAATTTTAAAAAATAGATGAATTTTTTTTTACCATCCAAGACCCCTAGACATCCTCAAGACAGTCGAGGGATGTCCAAAAACTCTAAGCCCTCCCAAGGATGGGCAGATGTCCCACAAACATTCTGCAAGCTTTATTGATGTCCCAAAGCCATCCTACCATTCTAAAAATGCCACTAGAATTGGGGATGCAGATTTCATGAGAGGGGCATTCTTGTGTAAATAGACAAAAACCTAACAAATATGGTAACATTAAAGCCTTTTTTGCACCTCATATAAAACTGGAGCAAAGCCATCTTTAGAGAGCATGAGATGGAAGAAGAATGTTTGCAAGCATGCCAAAAAGGTAATTGCTAGTTTTTGGTTCTATTCTAGTCTGCCATTCAACATTGTTAGGTCTTCACAATGGCAAGGAATGATGGATGCAAACGCAATTGAAGGTCCGAAGTTTAATGCCTCATAGGAATGAAACATTGAGGGATGCAACACAAGATGTGAGAAATGCCCTTGTTGAACATCACAAAGAGTGGGTTAAGATAGGGTGTACAATCATGTCAAATGGATGGATGGATAGGAGAAATTGTAATCTTATTAATTTACTTGTGGCATCAAAGGTCAAGACTTGTTAATGGGGAAAAATCCACCATGGGCTATTTCTATGAGGCAATGGATAGAGCAAGAAGACTATCAAGACAAAGATGCATAGTGATGTGGAGAAGTACATTCCGATATGGGAGATCATCAATGACAAATGGGATCAACAAATGGATTGATAACTCTGTCTTTTGATACTATCTCAATCTAGTGTTGCTTTAGAGCAAGTCCTTTAGAGATAATGCAAAGGTGATAGAGGGCATCTTCAAATGCATTGAGATACTTTTCCCTATTCAATAGAAAGATGAGAAGCTATTGCAGAGCTGGTCATGTACTATTAGGGAAAAGGATTCTTCTCCAATATATGTAGCATAAAAACTGAGACAATCTTGAAACCCATATATGCAATCAACATTTTTCTTTTCCTCTCTTTGAAATTTTAATTTTAAAATACATTATACATACTAAGTAGATCGTTGATGATAGAATATTTGATAAATTATGGCTTTAATTAGTGCAATGGTGGGACTTTTATGGCAAGGAAACCAAAAACCTATGATAGATGGCAATGCACATATTGATCCATTCATGTAGTTCTTTTGCCTATGTGCATTCTTGGAATGTGTTTGAACACATACATTCCAAGTGTTAGTTTTTAAGATCAGAAATGAAATAAGCAGAATACACAACACAGAGAGCAATAAACACAGCAGATACCCTGGGAAAACCCTCCTTCTCGAGGGAGAAAAACCCAGCAAAATATATCTCTTATATATGTAAAGAAAAGAGCAGAAATTTGCTTACAATTCAGGCCCGACTCAAGGCCGAATTAATATATTGAATAATAGCACCTCTCCTTGATGCAAAAATACAAATAGATATGTTTCTCCTTGAAATTGATCTGCTGCTACAAGTGCGAACTTCTTCTTGGAGATGCGAAATGGAATGATAAAATTAATTGATGATCAAATGAGATGAAATCATCTCCCTTATATACAAAGATAGGAGACATCTTCACAAGGTCGGCTCCTTTAGAGAAATAAAAAATATAAAAAATATCATTTAAGATATGAAGGCCGACCTGCCTTGTACAATAATAAAATAAGGAGAAAATATCTCCCGAAGCTACCAAACACTAACACCAAGAAACGTAATTGATTAACTCAAAAGAAAATCAAGGAGTTGGTGTTTGTTCACCACAACCTCCACCTTTGGCCAAGAAAATTCAAGGTGAAAAATACTTGCAATTCTAGTTCTAATTTTAATTGTTGCAAATTACAAATTTGAAATCAATTTGAATTTGTTGCATAATGGGAAAACTTATTTTATGTCACGAAGTTATGACTTCAATTTGATTATATCATGGGGCATCAAGGAAGAACAGCCAATTGACCTTGACAAGATTGACCAAGATTCAAAATAGATAGCAGATGATGAGAAGCTAATATTTGATAAATGAAGACCTAGCCATCTTGGATGAGGCATTTGATGAGTGTGAGCACAATCAATTACATGTAAGCCTAGATGATGGAGCTTCAACATCACAATCTGCAGCCCCTGGTAGATCGTAGTGGCTAGCCTCATAGGCTCCCTCACTATTTTGTTGCTTTGTAGTGTGTATTTAAAATTATAATCTAGAATTTATTTCTAGGTTTCAACTCTGAGCTTAGAAACAAAGAATGAGTATTGCCATGTCTTGTAGTCAACAACTTCGATTGTAATAAATAGATTGCATATTTCTGATTCCATGTCTTAACACACTTATTTTGTTTCAATTTATATATCTATGCAAATTATTTGGCATGTAAGTTAAAATCAAAAACATTTTTTGTCTATTTCTATGAATTTTTCGGTGTTCATTTTCCAATTAGTTGAAAAAAATCTCTATCTTTGGTTTTTTGAGTCAATCCTGAGAGACTTTCACTACCATGCTCCAAACAACCTTCTCATAGCACCGTCAATCATAATAAAATTACCTTTACAAGAATACCAAGATGATCATCAAGACTGCTATAGTTGCTAGCAATATTAATCAAAATAAAGAGCTTTTAAAGAGATAAATGATATAATAACTCCAACAGCACATTGTTTCCAAGTGAGATGAAGTGGGAGGTGTGTAATGTCCCTATTTCAAAATTAAGCCAAGTTGAAACCCAAAATTCTCATCATACATTTCCTGTAGGTTTTGGGAAATTTGCACACGGAATTTAAATTATAATAAAGAGGGCCTCAAGTAAAGTTAAAATATAAAATAAGAAGGTCCCTTATGATTGAAGTTTATTGTAAATAATTCCTCTCAAATATCAGTCAAAGATCATAACGAAATTTGAAGAGTTATGTCTTTTGGAGGAAAACTTTATTTAAGAGAGACCAAAGAGGCATATTGATAAACCAATCTATTTTCTGATGGAGCATTGGACTTCTGTTCAACTCAACCCGAGGACAAAACCCTCTAGACTTGGAATTTGAGGACGAAAACCCACAATTCCTTGGAGTGATTTCACATAGAGATAACCACTGGGCATAATTGATCTAATTTCTGATTGCAATCAAAGGTTTATTCTTCAAGTTGGAGCACCACATCTAGGATTTGGCTGGAACACACCTACAAGACAGATCATGGCAATTTTGGACATGATGGGGGGCAATTTCAAAATCAAATTCATCACTCTTTTGTTCCCAAACAGACTGTAACAATTCAGCAGTGAAAGGCAGCAGTTTTGAGGCAATCTTGTAAGGCATCCAAGTGGGCCAAATTTTCAAGCACAGATCAATGCCATAAACTCCAGTGACTTTGACAGTTGGAGGGCAGAGTTGAAAGCAAAATTGAGGAGAGGTTCAGCCACTAAGATTCTAAAGTGAGTGGTAGAAATTCATTAAAAATCCCTAGGGTTCATCTACTATTTAATAAACCTCACCTAGGGTTTCAGCTGCTGCTGGAGCGCCATCTTCCTAGGCCATGGTTTTGTAAATTTGTGCAAAATAAGAAAAAATTTGAAGGGGATATTACAAGGTGGAGCCAGCAACAGCTTTTTTGCCTGAACATTGATTCTGTCTACGCAGAATTTTGAGTTTGAACATACATGATGTGGACTAAATGTTCCTGATCCTGATCTAATCTATTAGGTCTATGTTTCCCTTTCACAGTGAAAGTTTTCCTTTTAGGGGCTGTATGCATTGAGTTTGTTCTTAGATAACTTATGCAAACCTAGATTTGACAGGGTCTTTAAATATCACTTCCTCAACAACAGAGATTCTATGTTGCTGGTAATGGCTTCTCACAATCGGAAGTTTATTACTGGCCAATAATGGTTCATAACTTGCAACAAGGAGAAGGATGTGATTTGAATCCAAGAGACCTCCAGACCCTGTTATTTAATTTATCTAGACAAGTTTTATTTTGCAAATCTCCAGCAATTTGATTGTGTTCATGATGGTAATGGTTCCAAAAACCCTGTCTAGCTTGGGCTGAAATGAAAAACTCCCTAAAGAAGTAACACTAGGTCCAGGTGAGTGTGAAAACACATAGTTTACATACTCAGAAACGGAGAGTACTCGGCAAGGCCAAAATTTTTGACTTGGCAAATACTCAGCGACTTAAAAAGTATTAAAATACAATATATTGAAGAAAATGCTATTGTTATACATATATTTATATTATCATTGCATATCTTAATAACAAATATAATTTATAGTGTGTATATTAATAATAAATACAATAATAGTATATATTAAGTAAATATAATTTATAGTATATATATTAAATAAATATAATAATAGACTAATAGTAAATATATATATACTAAATATATGAACAGTGTTATCATGGAACAATACCGTGGAGCCAAGCTGAGGTCAGGTTGCGAATGGATTTAGTGGATGGGACCAAATTTTGAATGCTCACGGCTTGAGCGAAAGGTCGAAAATCGGGGTGCTCGATCAATTTTCAGATGTCCAAAATCGTTGTGCAGTTGGCCTAAAACGAAGGAAAATCGTGGGTGTGTAAAAATATGTAAAATCGAGGGTTTAAGTAGAAGAAACGCAGAAAAAAAACGTGTGAAAAGACTGGAATTTCTGCGCAAAAATGAGGGAAAAAAAACGGTGATTAAAACCACTGTAGCAATCTGCGAGTAAAGGCAAAAATTAATCGTTTGCACATAAATCTAGCGATTAATTGCTCACTTGGAGATTAATCGGCGATTATGTAAACTGTGTGAAAACAGACCCCAATCCCACTAAGATACTTGGATGCTGGAGAATGATTAGGACAGTATGAGAATATCTCAGAATGGGCTTTGGCAGAAGAGAAAACTAATAAAATTGAGTGTTTCTGGCTTCTAGGCGAAATCATTGGTATTACATAGTCAGTGGTTACGCCCTATAAGTGATGATTTCAATCATGACAGAAAACAGCTCATGGAGTTACATTTTCCTCAAATTTTCAAATTCATTCAACTCTTGATCTTCTCTTTTGTTTCATAAAGCATTAGTAGTCAATTGTAAACCTAATTGGATATCTAGGGGATCATGTAATGGGTATATGGAAAGTATTTTGAGCTCTTGATCTTCTCTTTTGTTTCATAAAGCATTAGTAGTCTATTGTAAATGTCACATCCCGACTTGTTATTACTGATTTACTTTTACCTTCACAAGTAAATAGGTTAGTAAAATGCAATCATGAGTTTGATATGCTTGCTAAAAGAATAGATTATTGGAATAGGTATTATGTGAAAGTATTGATAAATGCTTAATAAGCTTTGAAGAGTAAATATGTCTACATTTATTGATTTATGAATATGCTTAAGTTATGATGCATATGGATTCATTATGAACATCTAACTACCATTGCCAGTGTGTTGAGTTGGTTGCAGGGACAGGTTCATTCCTCTAGGCAGAGAGGAAGTATCACTCAGGAGAAGCGATTGGTCGGATAACCAATAACGTAACCTATCTGAGCTTACACACACTCATAGTAGAATGGTTGAGTCTAGACATAGAAGTGGGAAGTTGGTAAGTCATCCTTAGTTGATGTGTCTGCATTAGTAAGGGTCTTGTTTACTATTGAAATGCATTATTGGATGATGTTTATCTGTTTGGGCTTATGAGTTCTTTCTTATATTACTACGTTTGTATTGATGAGTAGGACGTACGTGGGGTATGTGTCTATATATACACATGCATGTCAATTTGATCTAACGACATGTATATGTATATGTATAGATATATCACACAGGTGATAATCAATGCAATAGTAATTGTGTATGGCTAAATAAATAAATATATATAATATATATACATGTATATATATAATATATA
>VDFB02368247.1:0-39774 GCA_007258455.2 Sequoia sempervirens | reverse complement strand
AGGTTGAATTTTTGATTTATCCACTCTAAGCTTATCTACAAGGTTTACACTACACACATTAAGAGTGGAGCCATTGTCAACACAGGTTCACTTTATCCCTATTCTTTTATATTGAGATATTATGATCAAAGCTTCATTTTGTTTTTATACTTCCAAAGGAGGGAGCTCACTTTGGTTAAAAATAATTTCAGCATTTATTCCTTGAAGGAGGGCTACTATGTTATTTGGTCTTGCATTAGAAGGGATAGGAACTTGTTGTAAAGCACTTTGAATTATGTTGTGATAATGAGGGGACGCTTTAATAAGGTCCCATAATGATATCTTAGTAGGAGTGTTCTTAAGTTGTTCAACGAGATCATACTCCTTTCCAACTTATGTAGGAAAATGAGGAACACTAAGCAATATGGGATTAGGAAAAAGTAAGGGTGTCGTGGTTGGTTGTTGTGGTTGTAGATTGTTTCTAGTGTAATATGTATGAGCAATAGTATTATGAATCAACTACTGTGACACATTATTCTTATATGGGTAAAGGATGAGTTTGGTTTTGTTTTGAGTTTGAGGTTTGTGTGATGGTGGGTAAAGGATAATTTGGGGTTAAATAATATTAACATCCCTTAGTGAGTGAGAGCCTAATTTTTCCTCTTTATCTTCTTTTAAGGGTATAATATCACTATTGTCAAAGTTTTCCTTGTATTTCATCATGATATCCTCCCTAGGAGGAGGGTTTTTAGGAGGACTACAAACCAAATGGTCTTGACATTCAAAGGTAGGTTCTTCTAAAATGACTTCTTTGCAAGTAGGGGAATGATCAATGGTTGAATTGTCTTGCTTAATAAGGTTTTCTATAGGTGAAGGGGGACAAGTAAGATTCTCATGACCTTCATTGATATTTTTTCTAACATGAAAGTATCTTTCTCATAGCTAAGAGAGAAACTAGGAGAACTGAACTATAGATTTTTGGAACCATGCACTTCTCTAGCTCTTCTAGGGTTTTCCACCTAAAAGGAGAGAGGTAGGACAAAAACTGCTAAGGGGTTCATTCAAATTATGCTATGTGTGATGTTATCTAAGATAAATGAAGTGAAGTAAATGCAATTAAGTGATCTATATGACTGAATATGAATGAAAACTAAGATATACACTATGTTTGAAAACATGTGATATGCAAATAATGAACGAAAAGATGAATAAATGCACAATAGAAAGAAATGGAATGAAAAAGAGTGCACCTAGGAAAGATTTGAGAAATCTTAAATTTTCTAAATGCTACCTAGAATTACAAAAAATCAACAGTGGGACTCATTCACCCAAGGTGGTGAATTAGTCCTACTATTGGTGAAATCTGTCGAGAATCAAGTTTTTGACTATCAGGATCCATAATCTAACAAAATTCAGATTTTTACTCTTAAGGTGGGACTCATTCTCCACTGGTGGTGAATCAATCCTCTCCCAAAATTCTAAGAAATCAAGAGACAACTCTGCAACACCAGATCTAGAAATGTCTACTTGTCAGGTTGCCAAAGTCAATTCTACAAGAAATAGATAGAAAACCTTCTCCAGGATTGAAATAGAGTTGATTTGACTTGAAGCACCTAGTTGACTTGTTGACCAATCTTCAACACCTAAATTCTTGATAAATATGCATACAAAATTCAAATCCTTGATGATGGAAATCTGAAGTTGTGTCAATAGATGCTCCAAAATGATTGAATAGTGCTTGATAAATCTGCATACAAAATTCAAACCCTTGATGATGGAAATCTAAAGTTGTGTCAATAGATGCTCCAAAATGATTGAATAATGCTTGATAAGTGTTGTAAGATGCTTGAATGCTTGAGATTGCTTGAATATGATGTGTGGATGTTGGAGGATGTAAAATGAGGTGAAAATCACTTATTTGTATAATATTGTGCCTTAGTAGCCCATTCATACTTCATCATAGGCTGACATCAAGTGTTTTTGAGTAAAAACTAGAAAGGAAATTTTAAAAATTTTGAATTTGGAGCCAAGGGGGACTCATTCACCACCCATGTCGAATGGGTCCCACCTAGAACCTAAAAAATGGGTGTCAAGAATTATCTTGTACTTAATGTTGTTAGTTGGGTTAACATTGAAAAATACATTGAATTAAAGCATATAAGGGTATAAAGTGTTGGAAACAAGCAACATTGAGAGGGGGGTGCATCAATTTTGTGCAAAAATTAACTTGGTTATTCTAATCATTAACCCACTTTAGGAATTCAACCAAAAGAGATATGCAGAAATAGAAAGAAAATAACCACAACACCATAACAAAAGAATTTTTACATGGAAACCCTGTTAGGGGAAACACCACTGTGGATGGCCAATCCACAATATAATCTGAGTATACTCATAAAGAAGTTTACAAAATGGGAATGTACTTGCATTGAGGCACACTACCTAGAGCTCACTACTCACAATAGGAAGGCACACTACCTTACAAAGATTTAGATTAGATCCAAGATAATGAACTAAAAGAATAGCATCTACAAATGCTTGATTATAGTTCTGGTTAGGCTTAGTTGTCAATCTTCTATCCTTTTGACTAATACTAAACTTTTTCTCTACTTTAATTTGACTAGCACCACAAAATCTTTATGTGCAAGTGAAATTGTGCATAAAGTTGCTCTGAAACTCTTCTGGTATTCACAATACAGATAGACACACCAAAATGATATAATAGATCATACATATATATTCATGAATAACAATTTAATCGCAACATGTTGGCTTCAATAAAACTTAAAAATATTAGCGATTGTCAGCTCAAATCTTAAGAATTATCCAATGCGCATCCACAACAGTTGGCCACAACTTAGCTCAAACCCAAATCAAGATGAACGAACACAAAAAAAATTGAATAAACATTTCTCGAATATCTGCAACATGTAATAACACCCGAGTTGGCCACAAAAACACTGATGAACAAAAAAATATCCAACTAGATCTCCAAACTTACACAAAACTTAATACAAGGCATTGAGATTTTTGGACAACATAATAGATGTACTGATTGACCTCCCATTAGATGCACAATGCAAAATCAAAACATAAAATATGCAAGTGAATCGATGAACACAAAACTACTAGATGCTTTGTTTTTCTGACTGTTTACAAATTGTCTGATAGTGGGACTGAATGATGACATAAGGATCAGTCACCGACTAGGGTTGCCATCAATGACAACACTTGAAATAATTTTTAGTGTCTCTTGCCAACATAAAGGGGTCAAATAAAGCATAAGAAAAGGGATAAATAGTGAATTTATGCCTAGAAAATCGTGATATCTTGTTACAAGACTTTACAACACTTCAAAATAGGACTTGATTAGTGATGAAAAGGTGGTTTTTTAGGTAAATTGAAATGAAAAGATTCTAGAAGAGTGTATAAATGTTTTACAACATTTCACAACACCTTGACAAGATGTAGTTATTTTAATTTGAGTACCTAATTATGTATGTTAAAGACATGTTACATCATAAAATTAGAGAAAAATAGACCAAATATTAAGAAGCAAGGCCTAAAATCCCAAGAAAGGGACAAGGCGCCATTTTTCTATGACACATTTAGCCCCCACTTTAGTGAGAGGATGAACTTGCTTCAAACTCACACTAAAGTAGCCATGAACATCGAGAGAAGGGTTCAAATGTACTTATGTTAGCAAGATGGAATAACAATGATCAAAAGGGATGATAAATCCCCAAAGATCAAGATCTCATGGCTAACTAAGCATAAGAACAAAGGGACACATGTGTTGAAAATTGGATGAAGCTTCAATTGTCTATCCAACTAGTTGTGGATTATATCTAGGTAAAAGAGAATGTATACTCACTCTAGGGCGATAGAAAGTAGGGTGGTACACAGGGTGAAAAGTACCAAATGCACTCAATCTAGAGCCATGAAACTTCTAGTTGTTTGTGGGGTGAGAAATCCCTAAAGGTAAGATACATATTCTAGTTGGTATGCACTCCCAAACACAAAGGCGGCTATGGGGAAAATGTATTCCGCTAGGTGGGATTCTCGGTCAACCATATCAAAGTTATACCTCCTAATAATTTTAACAAGCTGCTAGAAGGAAAAAAAATGTCAGTTTGTGCTTCATGAGACAAGAAAAGATTCATATGCTTAGAATTCATGAACAAAAAGAAGGTACCATAGCCATGCAAGTTGTGTTGTGCAAGGTGGAAAAATATGCCAAATGTAAATGTAAAATATGTTCAAAGGAGTCTTGTTAGGTTCATGCAAGGTCAGTCACTTAGGGAGCATTGTGTCTAATGTATCCTAAAGAGGACAAGTCAAAGAATAGTATATTCATGACTTAGGGGATGTAGTGTTTCAAATTAAGCCACTAAGAGGAATGTAATATGCTAAGATAGATCACACTTATGAAGAACATTACACCTAATGAAATGCACAAAGTGATGAATGCATCACATAAACGACAAGGCTACACTAGGAACCAAGAATGCAAATGAATTAATGGTAATGTATGGCCCCCACTTTAAATGAATATCTACACACCGTTCTGTGAGAAATTACTTTAAAGTAGCAAAGGGAAAAACAAGGAAAAAAAGAAAACAAGACATGAGAGCAAACTTGGAAAGCCCTATGCCAAGTCATATGTTTCAATGTTAGGTTGCATCATTTCAATGAAAATGAAAGAAAAAATAAAAGGGATTTGCCACCCGAAAAACAAGGCACACCAAACACATAAGAGATCTATGGATTTTGGGTCAGTATGTTCGTTACTGTAATATTTTTATTAAAGAGCTTGGAACTGTCATCATTCCCCAAAACACATAGAACTAGAAGAATGGCACAAAGAGAGAGAAAATAAGAAAAATGAAAGTATGTTTTGCACCAACATTGAAGAGACATTGTTGTCTCAATGCCTTGCATCATTCCCAAAAGGAAAGCACAAGAGAAAAGAAGGAAATCAAAAAGGAAAAAGAAAAGGAAAAATATTTTGGGTCAACATGAAGGAGACATTGCGGTCCAAATGCCTTGCATCATCCCTTAAAGGAAAATACAAAATAAAAGAGATGAAGAAAAGGAATATTTAGTTCAACATGGAAGAGACATAGGGTGTCTATGTTTTGTGTCATCCCCAAAAAGGAAAACAAAAATCAAAAGTGAAAAAGCGAAGATGCATGACACATAGAAGAATAGAGATATAAATAGAAGAAGTGTATGACAAGAGGGAAAACATCAAATGCACATTATGGGGGAACACGATAAGCACATGGATAAAAATGAAAATGAACAAATAATGCAAAATTTAAGTTAACCATTAACTAAGGTATTGTTTTTGCAAACTTAAATGGTTAAGTGGAGAAGGAATAACATAGTTAAGAGACAAAGACAAGTGCATTACAAGGAAAAGGCTAACAATTTCACGCCCTCCACAAAGTGTAAAGGGAAAAATGAGTCAAGGTGAGTGATGGGAAAGGATCATGCAATAGTGAGAATAGGGGATTTTAGAAATATGGAATGATAATGGGATTTGGTTGTTTTAAGGTATGATGGGGAAACAATCGATATCAGTGAAGTGATACTTATCTAGTATGTCCTTCAATGTCCAACATTCTTCTATGTGATGGTAAAGGATGCGATGATATTTACAAAATGGTATGTTAGAATCTTTAGGATTAATAACCAACCTATTCATAGGTGGTAAAAGTATAAGACCTCTATTTAAAAGAAGTCGAAGTCTCCTTTCACATTTAGGTGAAGGATGTGTAGAAAATTTGAGTCTCTTTAATTTGTAAGGACATTTTTGTTTGCTATATTCTCCTTTTTCATGAATAGGAGGAGGAGGACCCATAGGGATCCTAACATCCTTGTAATTAGAATGGGATAATGGTTGTTAACATGGAAGGAGAATGCCCAAGTCAAGAGGAGCATCGAAGATCATTGTACCATCATCCTAAAGTCTCCTAGGCTGAAAAGGAGGTCTATCAAGATGAATAGGATCTTGATAGCCTAATCTTGTTGTGTGTGCATCAATTGGTTGTTATTCAAGTAGTTGATGAATGCCATGTTCATGTTTTGTTTCACAACCTTGTTTACTTAGAATAGTATAGCCTTTACCATATGTTTCTTGAATATTGATAGGAGTGTTTGTGACCTTATGATAATAACATGGTTGTGAGTGTGGTTGTTTAGAGGAGCTAGGTCCACCTAAGGGAGTAACCTTAGGTCCTTCAATGATTTTAGGATGAAACTATGCAAAGTGGTTAGGAGGTGAAAATAGTAGGAAGATCTTGTGACTTGATGGAGGGATAAAAGGCTACATTGACTTCTAGGTTATCAAGGAAGTCATTGTAAAACTTGTTCATGTGATCATCATCTTCTCCAATGATGTCTACTTCATGAGGAGTTGAAGGAGCATGAGGAAGTTCAACGTCATTAGGGTCATAACCAAAGGCACAATTGGACATGTCTACCAATAATTTTAATGAATTCCAAAACTTATTAAAAGAAAATTCCATGATGCAAGAAAACTAAGATGCAATAAAATATTAAAAACAAAGATGTTAGAAATGAAAAAAAAAAAGCTACAGAAAACTTTAATGTAGAAAAATGCTAGAAATGTTGTTGTAAAAGTACAGAGGGACTGATTTGCCCAAGGTCGTAAATGAGTCCCAGTATAATGTTTTATTTTGCATTTTTAATAAATTTTAATGTGATTATAATACTCTACATAATGCAATTAAGGATGTAGAATGCAATTTTTCTATGTTTTTCAATGATATGCAATGCGAAAATCAAATCAAAACAAAGCTTTCACTAATGTAATATGAAAAGTCCTAGAATGCAAAAACAAAACAATGTCTTAATTGAATATTGATGAAAGAGTAATCTAGGATGCAATAGGAAAATGAAAGTAGAAATACAAAGTGTTAAAAATAAAGGTTCACAAAAATGAACCGTAGATTTTTGGCACCATGCACTTCTCTAGCTCTTCTAGGGTTTTTCACTTAAAAGGAGAGAGGTAGGGCCAAAAATGTGAAGGGGTTCATTCAAATTATGTTGTGTTATGTTATCTAATCTAAATGAAGTGAACTAAATGCAATTAAGTGATCTATATAACTGAATATGAATGCAAAACTAGAATTTAAACTATGTTTGAAAACACGCTATGATAAGCAAACAATGAACTAAAAGATGAATAAATGTAGAACAAAAAGAAATGGAATGAAATAGAATGCCATAGGCAAGATTGGAGAAATCAGGAGTTTTTTGAATGCTGTCTGAAATTACATAAAATCAACAGTAGGACTCATTATCCTAGGGTGGTGAATTAGTCCTGCTATTGGTGAGATCTATCAGGAATCAAGTTGCTGATTGTCGGGATTCAGAATCTGACAAAATGTATATTTTTAGTCTTAAGGTGGCACTCATTTGCCATTGGTGGTGAATTAGTCCTCTAGCAAAATTCTGAGAAATTAGGAGACAACTCTGCAACATCATATTTGGAAATGTCTGCTTGTCAGGTTGCCAAAGTCAATTTTGTAGGAAACAGACAAAAAACCTTCTCCAAGCTTGCAATAGAGTTTATTTAACTTGAATCACCTAGTTGACTTGTTGACCAATATTCAACACCTAAATGCTTGATAAATATGCATACAAAATTCAAGCCCTTGATGATGCAAATCTGAAGTTGTGTCAAAAAAATGCTCTAAAATGCTTGAATAATGCTTGATAATATGTTGTAAGATGCTTGAATGCTCTAGATTGATTGACCATGATGTGTGGATGTTGGAGGATGTAAAGTTAGGTGAAAATTACTTATTTATACAATCTTGTGCCTTAGTAACCCATTCATACCTCATCATAGGCCAACATCAAGTGTTTTTGAATAAAAACCTAGAAGGAAATTTAGAAAAAATGAATTTGGAGACAAGGGGGACTCATTCACAACCCATGGTGAATGGGTGTTAGGAATTAACTTTTATTTAATGTTATTTGTCAGGTTAAAATTCAAAAACACACTTAATTAAAGCATATAAGGTCATAAAGGGGTCAAATAAAGCATGAGAAAGGGATAAATAGTGAAGTTATGCCTAGAAAAGTGTGAAATCTTGTTACAAGACTTTACAACACTTCAAAATAGGACTTGATTAGTGATGAAAAGGTGGTTTTTAGGTACATTGTAATGAATAGAGTCTAGAAGAGTGCAAAAATGTTTTACAAAACTTCACAACACCTTCACAAGATGTCATTATTTGAATTTTAGTATCTAAATATGCACGTTCAAGCCATGTTACATCATAAAATTATAGAAATATGGATGAAACGTCAAGAAGAAATGCCTAAAAGACCACGAAAATGACAAAGACCCATTTTACTACAACACAATTTGCCTCAACTTTAGTGAGAGGATGACCTTGCTTCAAACTAACACTAAAGTAGCCATTAACATTGAGAGAAGGGTTCAAATGTTCTTACATTAGCAAGATGGAATAACAACGATCAAAAGGGATGATCAAGCCCCCAGGATGAAAATCCCATGGCTAACTAAGAATAAGAACAATGGAACACACAAGTGTTGAAAATCGGATAAAGCTTTGATCGTCTGTCCAACTAGTTGTGGATTAGAACTAGGAAAAGGAGAATGTATACTCACTTTGGGGTGATAGAGCACAAGGCAGCCCACTAGGTGAGAAGGCCCAAATGAACTCACTCTATGGCCACTAAACTTCTAGTTGTCCACACGGTGAGAAAGCCCAAAAGGTAAGATATATACGCTAGTTGGTATGCACTCACAAAAAAAAGGTGGCTATGGGGAAAAGTCATGCCACTAGGTGGGCTTCCCACTCAACCATATTAAAGTTATACCTCCTGATAACTTTAAAAAGGTGCCAGAAGGAAAAAAAAATGTCAGTTCATGCTCCATGAGACAAGAAAAGCTTTGTATTCTTAACACTCATGAACAAAAAGGAAGGTACCACAGGCATGCAATTTGTGTGATGCAAGGTGGCAAAAAATTCAAAATGTAAAATGTAAAAGATGTTCAAAGGAGTCTTGTAAGGTTCATGCAAGTTCATTCACTTAGGGAGCATTGTGTCTAATGTATCCTAAAGAGGACCACTCAAAGAATATTATATTCATGACTAAGGGGATGCAGTTTGTCACATTAGGTCACTAAGAGGAATGTAATATGCTAAGATAGATCACACTTATGAAGGACATTACACGCAATGTCATCCAAAAAGTGATGAATGCATCACATAAATGATAAGGCTACACTAGGAACCAATAATGGAAATGAATTAATGCTAATGTATGGCCCCCACTTTAAATGAATTGCTACACACCATTCTATGAGCAATTACTTTAAGGTAGCAAAGGGAAGAAAAATGCAAAAAGGAAAATGAGACATGAGAGCCAAATTGGAAATCCCTATTCTGAGTCATGTTTCAATGTTAGGCTTCGTCATGCCAACAAAAATGAAAGAAAAAATAAAAACGAGTTACCCCCAAGAAAAGAAAGCACACCAAACACATAAGGGATCTATGGATTTGGTGTCAGTATGTTCATTTTTGCAATGTTTTTATTAAAGAGATCGGAACTGTCATCATTCCCCAAAACACATTGAATTGGAAGAATGGCACAAAGAGAGCGAAAACAAGAAAAAGGAAAGTTTTTTTTGGGTCAACATGCAAGAGACACTACAGTATCAATGGCTTGCATCGTCCCCAAAAGGAAAACACAAGTGACAAGAATGAAAATGAAAAGGTAAAAGAAAAGAAAAAAGATTTTGGGTCAACATGAAGGAGACATTGTGGTTTGAATGCCTTGTGTCATCCCCTAAAGGAGAACAAAAAAAAAAGAAAAATACAAGGACCTTTTAGGTTAACATGGAGAGACATAGGGTGTCTCTATGTTTTCCCTCATCCCCAAAAGGAAAACACAAAACAAAAGTGAAAAACCAAAGATGCATGACATATAGAAGAATAGAGATACAAATATACAAAGTGTAAGATGAGAGAGAAAACATCAAACACACATTACGAGGGAACATGATATGTACATGAAAGAAAAATGAAAAGGAATAAATAATGCGAAATGTAAGTCAACCATTAACTATGTTATTGTTTTCACAAACTTAAATGGTTAAGTGGAGAAGGAATAACATGGTTAAGAGACAAAGACAAGTGCATTACAAGGACAAGGCTAACAATTTCTTTCCCTCCACTTAGTGTAAAGGAAAGAATGAGCCTAGGTGAGTGATGCGAAAGGATCATGCAATAGTGAGAATAGGGGATTCTACAACTATGGCATGATGATGGGTTTTGTTTTTTTAAGATATAATGGGGAAACAATTGGTGCTCAGTGAAGTGATACTTATCTAGTATCTCCTTCAATGTCTAACATTCTTCTATGTGATAGCCAAGGATGGGATGATATTTACAAAATGATATGTTAGAATTTTGAGGATGAATAACCCACCTATTCATAGGTGGTAAAAGTATAAGACCTTTGTTTAAAAGGAATTGAAGTCTCCTTTCACATTTAGGTGGAGGATGTGTAGGAAATTTGAGTTTTTTTAATTTGTAAGGTCATTTTTCATTTTCTATATTCTCCTTGTTCATGAATAGGAGGAAGAGGACACATAGGGATCCTAACATCCTTCTCATTAGAAGGGGATAATGGTTTTTCATGTGGAAGGAGAATGTTCAAGTCGGGAGGAGCATCAATGATCACAGCGCCATCATCTTGAAGTCTCATAGGTTGAAACAGAGGTCTATTAGGATGAAAAGGATCTTGATATCCTAATCTTGTTGTGTGTGCATTGGTTGAATGTTTTTCAAGAAGTTGATGAATTCCATGTTCATGTTTTGTGTTATAACCATGTTTACTTTGAATAGTAAAGCCTTTAACATATGTTTCTTGAATATTGATAGGAGTTCTTGTGACTTTATGATCGTAAGATGGTTGCGAGTGTGTTTTTTTAGAGGAAATAGGTACACTTGAGGGAGGAACCTTAGGTCCTTCAATGATTTCAGGATGCAAGTATGAGAAGTGCTTGAGAGGTGCAATAGTAGAAAGATATTATGACTTCATGGAGGGATAAAAGGTTGTATTGGCTTCTAGGTTATCAAGGAAGTCATTGTATAACTTGTTCATGCTATCATCATCTTCTCCAATAATTTCTTCTTCACGAGGAGGACAATCATGAGGAGTTGAAGGAGAATGAGGAAGTTCAAGGTCATTAGGGTCATAGCCAAAGGAAAAATTGGACATGTCTACCAATGGTTTTAATGAATTCCAAAACTTATTGAAAGAAAATTCTATGATGCAAGTAAACTAAGATTTAATAAATGATTAAAAACAAAGATGTTGGAAATGAAAAAAGAAAGAAACTACAAAAACAATGATTTTAATGAATTCCAAAACTTATTAAAAGAAAATTCCATGATGCATGTAAACTAAGATGTAATAAATGATTAAAAATAGAGATGTTGGAAATGAAAAAAGAAAGCAACTAGAAAAAACTATAATGCAGAAAAATGCCAAAAAAATGCCAAAAAATGTTGTTGAAAAACTATAGAGGGATTGATTCACCCAGGGTGGTGAATGAGTCCTAGTATGATGTTTTTTTGTGTTTTTCAGAAATTTTAATGTGATTCTAATGCTATAAAAAATGTAACTAAGGATGCAGAATGCAGATTTTCTATTTTTTTCAATGATATGCAATGCAAAAATGAAATCTAAACAAAGCTTTCACTAATGCAACATGAAAAGTCCTAGAATGCGAAAACAAAACAATGTCCTAACTTAATGTTGATGCAAGAGTAATATAGGATGTAATAGGCAAATGAAAGTAGAATGTAAAGTGTTCAAAATTTAGGTTCATCAAAATCAACCGTATATTTTTGGCACCATGCACTTCTCTAGCTCTTTTAGGGTTTTTTCACTTAAAGGGAGAGAGATAGGGCCAAAAATTATAAGGGGTTCATTAAAATTATGTTGTGTGTGATGTTATATAAGCTAAATGAAGTGAACTTAATTCAATTAAGTGATCTATATGACTGAATATGAATGCAAAACAAGAATTAAAACTATGTTTGAAAACACGTTGTGATATGGAAACAATGAACTAAAAGATGAATAAATGCAGAACAAAAAGAAATGGAATGAAACAAAGTGTACCTAGGAAAGATTTGAGAAATCTGGAATTGTTTGAATGCTGTCTAGAATTACAAAAAATCAACAGTGGGAATCATTCACCTAGGGTAGTGAATTAGTCCTGCTATTGGTGAAATTTGTCAGGAATCAAGTTTCTGATTGTTGAGACCTAGAATTTGACAAAATTTATATTTTTCATTCTTTAGGTGGGACTCATTCACCACCGGTGGTGAATTAGTCCTCTCCAAAAATTTTGATAAATCGTGAGACAACTCTGCAACACCAAATCTGGAAATGTCTACTTGTTAGGTTGCCAATGTTAATTCTGCAGGAAATAGACACAAAACCTTCTCCAACCTTGAAATATAGTTGATTTGACTTGAAGCAACTAGTTGACTTGTTGACCAATCTTCAACACCTAAATTCTTGATAAATCTGAATTTGTGTCAATGGATGCTCCAAAATGCTTGAATAATGACTGATAAGATGTTGTAAGATGCTTGAATGCTTGACATTGCTTGAATATGATGTGTGGATGTCGGAGGATGTAAAATGAGGTAAAAAACACTTATTTATACAATCTTGTGCCTTAGTAACCCATTCATACCTCATCACAGGCCGACATCAAGAGTTTTTGATGAAAAAACTGAAAGGAAATTTTAAAAATTTATAATTTGGGGCCAAGGGAGACTCATTCGCCACCCATGCCGAATGGGTCCAACCAAGGACCTAAAAATGGGTGTCAAGAATTATCTTGTATTTAATGTTGTTTGTCGGGTTAACATTCCAAAATACACTTAATTAAATAATATAAGGGAATAAAGGGGTCAAATAAAACATAAGAAAGGGATAAATAGTGAAGTTATGCCTAGAAAAGGATGAAATCTTGTTACAAGACTTTACAACACTTCAAAATAGGTCTTGATTAGTGATTAAAAGGTGGATTTTAGGTAAATTTTAATGAATAGAGTCTAGAAGAGTGTAGAAATGTTTAACAATACTTCAAAACACCTTCACAAGACATCGTTATTTGAATTTTAGTACCTAAATATGCATGTTCAAGCCATGTTACATCATAAAATCATAGCAAAATGGATGAAACATTAAGAAGCAAGGCCTAAAAGACCATGAAAATGACAAGGGTCCATTTTTCTACAGCACAAATTTTTTTTTTATTGTCATGATTACCTATGGTTTTGTTATCTTATTCAGTAATGTCTTGTCCAGTAAGAGAAATAAGAGGAGAGAAAAAACTAGGATTCTCAAATGCTCATTGATTGGTTCTTCTACCAAAATATCTTTGTCACTAATAGGAGAGATATTAGGAGAGGAACAAATATGATCATTAGGAATGTCCAAAGTTGTAGTTTCTCTCACTAAAATACTCTCATAGGGAGTGGATAGGAAATTTATCTTAGGATGTCTAGATATGTGTAGACACATCAAATTAGCATTATGCATTTGATCAAAATCACACTCATCCATTCATCAGGGTAAATTCATCAACTTAAATCAAATAAATCAAACTTGATCCTATCATCATCTCTTTGATTAAATAAATCAATCATTTATTTAATTAAATCTCAGATCATCATTCATCTCCCTTTGATTTGATTTAAATCCCTAAATCAAGTCAAATTGGTCAAATCAACCTAATCATCATCCTAGCTAATTAATCCTGATCTAATGCTAATCTCATCCCACTTGCATTCTCTAGATTTGGCCACTTGCACATGAAATTGCATTTAATTGATTTATCAAAATCTTTATTTTCAACTTGGCATAAAGGGAGAATATTCTCCAAGTTTGAATCCCCAAGTGGACATGTACACCAACAGAGCATTTATGAGGCCTTACATGTCTCTTACATGTCCCCTTCCAAGGTCAAACTCAGCATTCATTGCAAATTTGAATTCAAATTCTCCCTCTCATGGGCACTCTTCCCAAATCTTGCACATGCATCAACCACTCACATGATGACAAGTGTCCTCAACTCATTGGCTTGATCTTTAGTCCCACATTGGTCCCTCTTCAACACTCAGCATTTGAAAATCTTTAAATACAAGCTTCATCTTTGAGCAAATCCTTCACCATCTCTTCACAATTTTATGCAAGGTTACTCTCTTCATTTGAGATTTGATCTTGTCTACTTAGCATCTCCATATCAATAGCAATTTCATCACTAGCTTATCAATCAGGGATTGGGAAAGGGTCACTAGCACATGTGACACCAATCCAATATGAGATAGAGTTGGATTCTTGCTTCTTTATGCTTTCACTTAGTTTAGTTGATATTTTGTTGTTTGGATTGCATTATGAAGCATGATTCAATATTTCATATGGATTCTATATCTGATTTTGCTTGATTTAATAATACTCATGCTTGTTTATTTTTGAGCAAAATGCAGATTTAGGGTCTACAATATGTAATACACTAACATGGTTCGAACAAAAATGAAAAGCACTTGTAACCATTTCATGCAATTTTTCAACAATGTAAACCTTGTATATCCAAAGATGGAAAACATTTTTATCCAATATATGCAAAGCTTTAAGAATGCAAACAATGTATATCCAAGAATGAAAAGCACTTTTATCAAACTTATGCAAAGTTTTATGAATAGAAATATTGTGTATGCAAAAGTGAAAAGTAATTTTATCCATGTTATGCAAAATTACATAAATGTTAGAATTTTTAGATCTAATGAGGCTTGTAATTGAAATGATTTCAAAAATGACTACCCTAAATTAATGTTTTTGAGCTAGATGCATAAAAAAAATGTTCCTGAAACTTTCCAAAATTATAGTATATGGTATTAGAAGGATTAAGAAGCACATATGTGAGGTTTCTAATGCTGTAACAAATAGTTAAAAATTTGGGCTTAGACTAAGTTGCCTAGAATGGCAAATGAGTCCTTGTTAGGGTTTTTTTTTAATTTTCAAAAATTTTCAATTGGTTTTGATGCTTTTTATGTTGTATGACCTGAATAATAAAGGAAAATACAGTTTTCATATTTTTTTCAATGATTTGGAATGCAAAAATGAAAACTATATGCACTTTTGCTAATGCAAAATTATAAAACCCTAGAATGCAAATTAACTAATACAAAATGCAATTCCATGTTAATGCAAGCTAATTATAGAATGATAATGGACTCCAAAATTAGAAAGGAAAGTATTCTAAAGGTGGGTGCACCAAAATTTGGACTATTGGAAATAGAATGCACAGCTTCCCTTATCCACATTGGCTCACACCCACAAAAGGATATGAATATCACAGTAAAACTTTTCCTGGGAATTGGACATTCCGATAGGTGACTAATATCTCTCTATGGACATTCATTTTATTTGTCAAAATAGGGGATGTAGAATTTAAATGGCGCGGCAAAATATATGCACTAGGAACTAGTTTCGGTCAAATCTTAACATAAATACATACTGGAAAGAAATTATATCTAAGCCACAGGACGGTAATGCAAAATTCTTTAACTCAACAATGATAAAAACCATAACAACTACGACTGAAACAAAAACTATGAACTGGCCTTATGCTGTAGGAACAGTCACAGGGATGGACTCTTTATGCTGGAGGAGCACTATAAGACTAAGTTTGTATGAAAACTTCAAAGATGAAAACTAACTGAAGAACAACAGAAAAGAACAACTAACTAACTAGCTACAGATACTTACTAAGTGGGCCCCCTTAGCAAGCATCTAATGATTACGTAAATGTTAAACTCAGAATTTCATTGAACTTTATTCATAAAAATAGAATGATATACATTGTTTTGTTGATATAGAACTAACAACAAACTCTGTCTATGGTCAAATAGATTCTATCTTTCATTATCATCTTGATTCTTACATGATATCTACTACTTTGTTTCTATCTTACTCTAACTATCATCTATCTCATTCTCTCTCTCTTTTTTCTCGCTTGCACAGGAGGAGAACTTTATTTAAAAACAAGAGAGCAACTAACTAACTAACCCTATCAAAGAAAGACAAGGAAGTAAAGTATATCCCCGAATCAAGGAACAAACTTCATAATGAGTTTATGCATTCAACCCGATCTGGAGAGAATCTAGCGCTCCACTCTTTCCAGATTGACTGTCATTAAAATTCTTTCCCATGGTTTCGGTCAAAGAGTCTTTGTCAGAGCTTCTTCGAAGTCGTGCAGGAAATGGACTTTACTACAAGGCCGAGATCATCGGCCGGACTTGATCATTCTTCAACAACCTATGAAACAAAAAGTACCGATGTGAAAGAAAAGGCGCATGGCACATACACAATATATATTCATTAATCACACATTTAGAATCTACTTCATCATTCAAAAACTGTATACGATATACCAGTCATTTTCGGGAGTCAACAGGGCAATAAATGCAATCAAGTCAACACAATAAGCTGTAGGAATATAAAAGTATCTTGCTACAGGATATCCCAATAAAAGGTTTCAACAAAGTTTAAACAGCCATGAAATAACAAAAGTAAAGTCATTTAAAAGTTTATCATAACATCAAATTATGAGCATATTTTAAGCTCATCACTGCCCCCTACTTAGCCCAATGCTGGTCCTCCAGCATTAACTTTCCTGGTGATTTCTCTGAAGTCAGTGGTGGCTACATGACTCTGGAATGGATGTCCAAACTTGTAATAAAGTCCTCTGAAATCTCGGCACCTTTCATATCTTCGGTCTTCTAATTCATTGTTAAGATTTGTGGCCTAGTGAGGATAGAGGGGCCACATTAGCACAGGGGATCTGAATTTCAGCAGTAGCCACAGTTCAAATCTTGTTTGAAGTCCCAATTGAATATATCTGCTGGTTCATTTGAGAGCTGCTGTGAAATTTAGGGGACCATGTGGTTTTGACTTTCTTAACCCAACAGTTAACCTCTCCCATCTTTTCTCACCTCTGGTGTATGCCAGTCTCCAAAATGAATATGGTTGTGCCTAGAATTTATCATATACTTGTTTTCTGATATCAAATATTTTCTCTCTGGCTGAAACATTATTAATACCATATGTTAGAGCAAACCAATCTTTCAACATTGCATGGGGGTTTTCACTTTGAGAGCATAATGGAATAGGCTCTGTTTTCTCAGCTTCCTCTTATGTTTCCCACTACCTGCCATAATTCGCCTCATTTGTTGCCCATGACATGAATGCTCTCAGATGAATATCACCAATGTATAGAATAGGATTCCATTCTATTTCAAATGGTATTAAAAAGCCATGCAAATAGAATTCACATAGAGAATTCCTTAACTAGTTAGGGGCTACTTGGTATGCTTCATAAAACTCTTTGGCAGTGTGAATTATAGGGTCTTGGTTTCTGGAAATTCTCATCAATTGAAACCATAAAAATTGTTCTTTGAGGCACACAGCATAAACTCTGGGTGGTGGTCTACATTCCATAATTTGACCAGTTACTTTTAACATTTCATCCATTTTTGCTTTCAACTCAGCAATTTCTTGTTTCTGACTTTCAATTTTCTTTTTCAATTTCTTCTTTTCTACTTCCCACAGACTTTGTTGCATGTCAGTCTGGGCTATGTGTCAGAAAGTCAAGGTTTGCAATGTAACTGTTTCCCAATTATCTTTAACATATTCCAGAAACTCAATTAAAAATGTCCTCCTATACACAACAATGGCTTTACAGTTTGCAAGGTGAAATATAGTTTCACTAGGCACATTTGGTTGCTCAATTTGTTCTTGTTCTTGTTGCAAGATAAATTCAACTTCTTATTCTTTGACCAATTGGAAGTGCATGCTTCCTCAAAAAGTGCATAGCGGCTGATATTAAATCATCAAGATTTGGTAACCCTTGCTCATTATTATACTGTTTCTTTTTGTCTCAACTTGTTCCTCTTGAGGAGCAGGCGAACTGAGCAACATTCTCCGGACTCATTCGAGAAACATTAAATTGATTCAACGGACCATACGAAATTACAATCACCTCGGGGTTCTAGGGTGAAGTAGGGGAGGTCTTAGATTGTTTCCTTGTGGAAACCCTTCTTGGCACAGATGCGGCTGCAGGAGGTGTTCCGGTAGCTTTTCTTTTTCTTGTTTGTTCAGAGGGCTCTGCCCTACCAGATGATGACGGTGAACTAGTAATAGCAACAGGTGTTGCGGTAGGAGAAATGGCTGCAGGGGAAGGTGTTGTAGGAGAGGAGCATTGTCTTTTCTGAGCACGAGGGTCAGATTCAAGGGACCCTTCTGCCTTTGTTTTTCCTTTCTCTCTCCTAGTGGCAGACCTAGTTTGTACCCTAGCAGAGGATTCAGATGCGAAAGATGCAGGACCGGGTGCTACAAGAGTAGATGACCCTTGCCTTGTTCCTTAATTAGATGCAATTTCTTTCTTCTTTCTCACGAGAGGGGTATTAATTACCCTCGGAGGTTGTGGGATTTGCAAACTCTTTTGGGCAACAAATTGTTGCCAGGAGAGAGGTGAGACATCCCTCAAAGAGCTCTTAATCAGTAATTTAATAAGGTC
The DNA here is from genome assembly GCA_007258455.2 of Sequoia sempervirens. NCBI lineage: Eukaryota > Viridiplantae > Streptophyta > Pinopsida > Cupressales > Cupressaceae > Sequoia > Sequoia sempervirens. Next base: position 21,119 of record VDFB02368247.1, on the reverse strand, counting down.
ATGATGAGTGACAGAATTGTCTTTCCCCTGTTGAGTTCTATGGGCACTTTGTTCTAAAAAAATTAACAAGAAATTTGGAACATTTATAACTAACCCATGCCTCATATGGCTTAATAATTTAAAATGATGAGAATGCAGGTAGGAAAAATGACCTTCACAGGTTAAATACCTCATTATATAAGTGGCATACTCTGAATATGGATGAGGCAATGATACACACTTGCATCCCTGCTTGGAAACTTCTAGAGGTCCATCAGTAGGCATCGAAAACTCAACCCTTGCAGCTGCAGCGTCTGAAGAAAAGTTTTCTCCAACGGCTGGGAGCCCCGTTACTTCAGCAATTTTGTCTTCAGTTGCAACAACCGTTAGACCCCATACAGTGGCTTCCCCTTCAGAAAGGGTTTTCAAAAGTTCTCCAGCAGCCTCCTCATCAAAATCATTCAAACTCAAAAAATAATTTAACCATCCACAGAGGCTGAATGCGTTGACTATTTGCGGATTTTGCAGTAACAATTCATGAGCTATAGGTTCATGTCGCACCAACTAACCACCCATATTTGCAGTTTTTTTAGCTGAACTCAATTCTTTGCTGAAGATTCAAATTCTCTGTTTCCCTTTTCTGCTCTATTTTTTTCTTCTGTCATGCCGTCACATTTCTTTCTTTTTCCAAAAATAAACTTTTTAAACAAGTAGTCTTAATCGTAGTTTACAAGAAAAATATGCAATAAAGAATGTAATAAAGAAGGACATGTGATCATATTTGGAAAGTACCAGAAAAGTATTAAAGAAAGATTATTTATGCAGTTATGGCAGCAGCGAAAAGATAGGTTTTAAAAGATGGATTACCCGCCCCCTACTTAAAGTATGACATGTGTCCTCACATGTACTAAAGAATAGGTAGAGATTCGGGTGATAATGATCAGTACATGCATAGCAGTAAATGAATAGAATGAAATAAATCAACTATGCGATAAGAAAAGATATGGTGTACCTTTGATAATTACATGTACGTGTAAAGAAAGATGACGACGCTACATGAATTGACAATTGGGAAAGATATCTTAATTAATGTTGATGCAGCAGACGGATGAAGCTGATGGGTGATGTGGGCGAATGAGATGAACGGATGGAATGGATGGATGGGATGGATGGATGGAAGATAAAGAAGTGAGATGGGGTGATAAATGAGAATGGAGAAAAAGGGGTTTCCTTTAAAAAGAAAACATTTATTATGAGCATACTTTTCAAAATTGTAAAATGTATTTGCGGAGGAGAAAGGCTAAAGCCTTGGTGCAGGAAAGAGTAGCGAGCAGATGAGCTATTTGCATGAATTCTTCCTTGGAGGTTTATGGTATAACCGAAGTCGATGGCCATTAACTAACAATTTGAAACGGACTGGATCAATTGTCACCAGCTGTATAGCTCCATTGTCGAACACATTTTCAACTTCATATGGGCCAAGCTAGCGTGTTGTGAGCTTACCCTGGTTTTCTTGATATCTGGAATCATATAATAGAGCCCAATCTCCATCAGAAATTTTTTTGGTTTTGATGTGCCGATCATGCCATTTCTTCCTTTGTTGTTGGGTTGCTTCTGTATGCTACAAGGTGGCTTTTCTCATTTCTTCCAAAGCATTTAGCTACAGGAGACGGTCCTTCTGTACTTCAGATATGTCTATATTGAGTTCAAGAAATTTTGTTCTCAAAGCAGCTCAAAAGGTGTAAACTCAGTTGTCTTCCATGTAGTTCTATAAGCCCAAACTATTTCAGGAAGTCTATTGCTCTAGTCTTTTCTATGGATCTGCACTGTCTTTGTGAGGATCGCCTCAATTTCCCTGTTTGTTACCTCCGCCTGACCATTAGCTTGAGGATGATAGGGGCTGAACTTTCTATGTTTGATTTTATAATCATTCATTAGTGCAGTGATCGGTTTGACGTAAACTGAGCTCCTTGATTAGTTACAAGCTCTTTGGGAACTCCAAATCTTGTAAAAAAAATTTCATACAGAAATTTAGCAACTTTGTTATCTCGGGCATGAGTCATAGCTTTTACCTCGACCCATTTTGTTACATAGTCTATGCAAACTATAATGTATGATTTTCTATTTGATGGTGGATCAATTGGTCCCACAAAATCCATCCCCCATTTATCAAAAGGGGTGACTATTATCTGCGGATATAGTGGCATTTCATCAGACTTAGTTGGTCTTCCTATACGCTAGCATCTGTCACATTTTCTTGTATAGGCCACATCATCCTTGTGTAATGTTGGCCAGTAGTACTATGTTGTAAGAACCTTCATTGATGTTCTTTTTGATGCAAAATGTTCTCCACATGGTTCATCATGGCAAGCATGCAATATGTCATAAGTTTCATCTTCTCTTACATATCTTCGCATTACAGCTTGATCAGGTCTGGTATAAAAAAAACTATTTGCAATCCAGGAAAAGTTAAAACTTTTCTCTATTAACAACTTCTTTTCTTTTGGAGAAAAGTGGGCTGGTATTCTGTTTGCCGCTAGATAATTAGCAATGTCTGCATACCAGGGTGTATGTGCAGCAATGGAAAATAAATGTTCATCTGGGAACCTATCATCAATGACCTCATGTTCTATAGGTGTAGCTGATTGCAGTCTTGATAAAAAGTCAGCTACAACATTAGCTCTTCCTGGTTTGTCAATTATTGTAATGTCAAACTCTTGTAACAACAAGAGCCACCGTGCCAACCTACCAAAGATGGCAGGTTTGTTCATCAGGTACTTGATTGCTGCATGGTTAGTATGAATGAATATCTGATAACCTGTGACATAATGCCTAAATTTATTCAAAGCATACACTATTGCAAGCAACTCCTTTTCTGTGACAGTATAGTTGAGCTCAGGACCTTGAAGGTTCTTGCTGATAAAATAAATAGCATGTTCAATTGAATTTTCTTTTTGACTCAGAACTGCTCCTATGCCAAAATCAGAGGCATTAGCATGTATGTGAAAAGAAAAATTCCACTTTGGACATTGAAGAATAGGGGCTTTAGTAAGCAAGTCCTTTAGTTGTAGGAAGGATTTTTACAGGCCTCTGTCCATTCAAATTGGGAATCCTTTGTTAAAAATGCATAAAGTGGACTGGCAATTTTACTGAAGTCTTTTATAAACCTTATATAATATCCTACATGACCAAGAACACTTCTGACATATTTTTGTTTTGTAGGAGTTTGTAAATTTTGAATAATTGCAATTTTAGTAGGGTCAACTTGAATTCCATTCTTTGAAACATGATGACCTAGAACAATACTTTCTTCCATCATTAGAAAACACTTCTCACTATTTAGAGACAAATTTTTCTCTCTACACCTTTTCAATACCTTTTCTAAATTGACCAGTGCTTCTTCAAATGTGACTCCATAGGTAGTGAAATCATCCATGTAAATCTCCATACATTCATGAGATATATGAGCAAAGATATTAATTACTACTCTCTGAAATGTTGCTGGTGCATTGCATAAGCCAAAAGGCAAGACCGAATAAGCAAATGTTCCCCATGGATAGGTAAAAGTGGTCTTGTCTTGATCTTCAAGGGCAATTTTTATCTGATTATACCCACTATAACCATCCACGAAGGAAAAATATCTTTTTCCAGACAGTGAGTCTAGTACTTGGTCTACAAAAGGTAATGAAAAATGATCTTTTTTAGTGGCACTGTTCAACTCTTTGTAATCTACACACACTCTCCATTTTCCACCTTTTTTGGAAACAATGACTAACGGAGAAACCCAATGACTGTCAGAGATTGGATAAATAAAACCAGCATCAAGCAACTTTTGAAGCTCACCTTTAACTATTTCTCTAAGTATTGGATTTACTCCTCTTTGAGGTTGTCTAACCAGTGCACAGCCTTCTTTGATATATATTCTATGAGAACAAACTCAAGGATCTATTCCTTGCATGTCACCATATTCCCATGCAAAAGCTTTATGCTGTTCTTGTAGCATTTTTAATAAGTCAGCCTGTTGAGACTCTGACAGCTTGCTATTGATATTCAAACAATGACCTTGAGACAATTCTATCTGCTCTGTGAGATTACTCATAGAATCTACAGGTGATGTTTGTACCTCTTGTTGAAGTAAATTATGAAAAATTGTTAGAAGTTTAGGCAGTGAGCTTTTAGAATCTGGTTGCTGCAGGAAACATTGTAAATGAGTACCATTTCGATCAGATGAACTACTCGTATCAGCATTGTATGGTAGAATTTGGAATAGCAAAGCATCCTCACTCTGAAGTTGTGAGAATGGATCATTTTGAATCATCATTAATTGAGCCAAAGAATTGGCTTCTTCAGTTTCTTCCCCCACATCTAGCCAAACAGGTTGGGACAAATCTGGTTGAGGTCTAGCCAAATACAGAGCCAATTTCTTTGTGGACTGTCCATCAGAAATGGTCATATCTCTAGAACGACATCCTATAAAAGCATCTACAGTTGCTAACCATGGTCTACCAAGGATAACTGGATACCCTCCTAAAGTTGCCTTTACTGATAATATTGTGAAATCAGCAAGATACTCCCAAGATTCAAGAGTGACAATTACATCTTCCACTATCCCATCAGGTTTAACTGTGGAGCTATCTGCAAGCTATAGAACTATGGGTGTAGACCTAATGTCTGAAATGTTCAGGGAGTCCATAGTATGCTTTGTCATGACATTAATGGCAGCACCTAAATCAATCAAAACATTTTTTACAACTTGACCATTTATATGTATCTACACTACAGGACTTCCAGGGTCAATATACTTTGGAATAACTACATTTCCCAACATTATATCAGCCAATTTCCCTAAGACATGAATTGTTTGAGGATCTTTTTTCTTTCATCCAGGATTCTTCAAATAGGCCTCTTTAATAGATTTTCCAAAAATGGGAATATCTTTAATAGCCTGAAATAAAGGGATTTGAATTTGCACATTCTTAAGCTGATCTAGGATGTCAAAAGTGGGTTCTTCCATGGATTTAGATGCAGTACTTTGCAACCTCCGAGGAAAAGGTGGGCTATCTTGATTTTACAAAATAGGCTCCTTAGAAACCATATCAGTTATGGGCATATGCTCAGCAGGAACAACATGTGCAGTGGATTCTTCAAGGGGAGAATCTGGTATTTCAATTATCAGAGGTGGTTTTGGAGTGGGTAGAGTAGTTCCAGACCTCAAATGGATGTTATTAACATTCAAGGCATAAGCTTGATATTGATTGGCTTCGATAAGATATGCAGGCTGCTGTGACTACTGCTGTTGCTTATTATTGGGATTGGGCAATGGCTGGGCAAGCATAGGCATTTGTTTTGGAGGTCCAGGGTTTGTGGCAGTTGCTACAGGAGGCGGCATAAGAGCCTATGGTTGTGGCTGTGGAAGCTGCGGGAATCTAGAGGACTGGTTTTGCCATTGCTGAGGGCCTCTCCATTGAGGATTTTACCTGTGATTTTACGAAGGTGGGGTCCATTGCCCTTATGGCTGCCTGAAAAAACCTCCGCCAGAGGTGCCATTGTGGGATTTTGATAATTGGAAGTTTAGAGGATTCCGAGTGGTGGCATGGTCCATATGCATGTTGCCAAATTTGGTTATTATAGCGAGAATAAGAATTACCAAAATTAAAGGGTCTTGAGGCATGCACCTTGTCTTGTTTATGGCAGTGTCGCTTGTGCAACAAAGAACACTTGAATCATCATCCGCACCTTCTCGCGGCGGAAGTTGGTGAGTGGTTATGCGGCCCCACCAGAATTAGCCGCCATCTGCCGCTGGTCACTTCTTTTATTATAGCGATTATTCACGAGGAATAAAACCCGAAAGGTACATATTGCCTCCTCATGTTTTCCTTGACTTTACATCTTGGTATCGGTTATTGTAGCCATGTTATTAATGATGTCCTGCTTGAAGTCAGATAGAAAATTTGTTATCTCCCTTTGGGAGACTCCATCAGAAGAAGACTTTCCCATTGCAGTATGATGACCTCGACCTTTTTTAACAATTGCTCTGGAATAGTTAAGACATATTTTCTTGATGTCATCCCAAGGTAGCTGATTGATATCACCTCCTCCCATCAGGTCCAGGGTGTCTATATAGGCATCACTGATTCCTTTAAGAAAGAGTAGTTTTAAAGGAGTCCTACGTTAAGTATTATGGTTTTGGAACCACCTTTTAGTGCGAACAAAAAATCTAGAAATACATATCTTCGGAGACTTTCATGTCGCCGAATTTGGAATATATAATCACCAACTGGCAGCACTCTACAATAATTCCTTATACTTTCAAAGGAATTTAAAATGCATGGCAGCGCCCAACTATCTGATGGCCTCTTCCCGGACTCATGAACCATCGAGAGCTCCCTCCATGGCGTGAAGAAATAACTTAGTTGCAGTCAATACGTGTTGTAGTCATAAGCGCGTGGCAGAGGAACATCAAAATTCAAAAGCGAAGGTTTTACACGGAGTCCCTCTGTGACGAGGGCCATGTAAATTTTGGAAGCGGTGTAGAAGGTATATTCTTAAGATTGCCGATGCATCTCCTTTGAAGACAATAGGGAACTCAAAGCGGAGGTGGATTAATGGGCGTATTTGCGCCATGTTTGGTTGGAATAATCACGGCAAATGGGTTTTTTTTCCTTAGATTAGATTGTCAGATTTGGGTCAAATGGTAGTTCAAATAAGCAAAATTTTAGGAGAACCTTCCCTATGGAGTCTCTTCTTCTTCTGTATGCATCTGATCCCGGTGTGGAATAGTGGCTTGGAAGGATCTAGAAAAGTTACTAGCAGGCCTATTAAGTACTTAAAATGACTTCTATTTCATTCTAAGTGGATACCATCCCAAACTTAGCGGTGCCAAAAATGGCTCGCACCCACAAAACGATATGAATATCACAGTAAAACTTTTCCTGGGAATTGGACATTCTGATAGGTGACTAATATCTCTTTGTGGATGTTTATTTTATTTGTCAAACCAAGGGACGTAGACTTTAAATGGCGTGGCAAAATATATGCACTAGAAACTAGTTTCAGTCAAATCTTAGCAGAAATACATACTGGAAAGAAATTCTATCTAAACCACAGGACGGTAATGCAAAATTCTTTAACTCAACTATGATAAAAACTATAACAACTACGACTAAAACATAAAATCTGAACTGGCCTTATGCTGTAGGAACAGTCACAGGGATGGACTCTCTATGCTGCAGGAGCACTATAAGACTAAGTTTGTATGAAAACTTCAAAGATGAAAACTAACTGAAGAACAACAGAAAAGAACAGCTAACTAACTAGCTATAGATACTTACTAAGTGGGCCCCTTTAGCAAGCATCTATTGATTACGCAGATGTTAAACTCAGAATTTCATTGAACTTTATTCATAAAAATAGAATGATATACATTGTTTTGTTGACATAGAACTAACAACAAACTCTGTCTATGGTCAAACAGATTCTGTCTTTTATTATCATCTTGATTCTTACATGATATCTGCTACTCTGTTTCTATCTTACTCTAACTATCATCTATCTCATTCTCTCTCTCTTTTTTCTCGCTTGCGCAGGAGGAGAACTTTATTTAAAAATAGGAGAGCAACTAACTAACTAACCCTATCAAAGAAAGACGTGGAAGTAAAGTATATCCCCGAATCAAGGAACAAACTTCAAAATGAATTTATGCGTTCAACCTGATCCAGAGAGAATCTAGTGCTCCACTCTTTCTAGATTAACTGTCATTAAAATTCTTTCCCATGGTTTAGGTCAAAGAGTCTTTTCCGGAGCTTCCTCGAAGTCGTGCAGGAAATGGACTTTACTGCAAGGCCGAGATCGGCTGCGCTGGACTCGATCATTCTTCAACAACCTGCGAAACAAAAGGTAACAGATGTGAAAGAAAATGCGCATGGCACATACACAATATCTATTCATTAATCACACATTTAAAATCTACTTCATCATTCAAAAACTGTATATGATATACCTGTCATTTTCGGGAGTCAACAGGGCAATAAATGCAATCAAGTCAACACAATAAGCTGCAGGAATATAAAAGTATCTTGCTATAGGATATCCCAATAAAAAGGTTTCAATAAGGTTTAAATAGCCATGAAATAACAAAAGTAAAGTCATTTAAAATTTTATCATAACATCAAATTATGAGCATATTTTAAGCTCATCACATATCTAAAAGGGGAATGAAGGAAGAGGAATCAAATTTTGTAAAGTTCACACTCAAGAACAATTTTTTGAGAGTCCAATGCAAGAGAGATTGATATATGTCAGAATATTGTTCTTAAGGCAGGAAGTTGATAAAAGATATTGATTATTAATGCAAAACTAATAAAATGCAAGATGTTTGAAAACATGCTGTGATATGCAAAATTACTTAGAATTGCAAGTAAACTATAACAAAAACTGTTGAAAATGAGGATGTGCACCTAGAAACTTAAGAAGGATAAAAAAAAGTTCTAGAATCCTAAAAAACCTAATGCAAAATCCAACTGGGACTCATACGCCAATCTAGGCAACTTAGTCTCAGAACTGGAAAACTATTCCACAACCCGTTTTAGCCAAATGTGTATCCAAATCTATAGAAATATCTAAAATAAGGTACAATGGGACTCATACGACACTAATGGTGACTTATTCCACTTCAATATTTTGGGAAATTCAAAAGTGGAATCTAAAGCTCTCAGTTTTCTCTTTCTGTTCCTCGAGGTGTCCAAATCCAAAACCTTGATTTTTGAGGTTGTAAGTGACTTTTTGTGTAGATTTTGACTTTTCCAATAGGGAAATAACTTCAAAATTTTTGAAAACTATTCTTCAATCATGACCAAGCTATCCAAGCACTTGAATCTGCAATCATACAAAGGAAAGAGGGAAAATGTTGATTGTTAGGGATTGTGGGTTTTCCTTGGTCAAACCTCGTTTAAGTAATTAAACCAAAATGATGAAATAAGATAATGAAGAAATGAAACATGAAACAATGTAATTAGAAACTTTCCATGATTATAGATCTTGAATTACAACAATAATTTATGAAGAATCTTGTTCTTGAATGCCTAAGAATTGAGCTTGATTGCTATCTTGATGCCCTTGTGAAGACTTAAAATGCTAAACCCTAGCTTGCTTGACTTGACAACATGGATGAATGATGAATGGATTATGAATGAATGAATCATGAATTAGGGTTAATGGTCTCCTTTTATATAAAAGAGTTAAGTGAATGGCCAGAATAAGGATCATGATCAAGGGCCAAGATTAAATTAGAAAATAATTTAATCAAGGGTGGAGGTTAATAGAGAGAAGAAAGACATGGATAGATACATACTTGAGATGGAAGACAAGATTGGCATGGAAAAATAGGTGATAGGATAAATTAAATAATAAAGATTATCTAATTTAGGTGGCCAACATAGGAGAAATAAATGAAATATTAATTTTATTTATTTGAAAAGAAAGGTGGGAACAAATAATGAGATAATTAAATAATTGAAAATAATTATTCAATGGAGAGGGAAGGGTTAATTAAACAATTAAAATAATTATTTAATTGGGGAGATAAAGAAAGGATAAATAATTAAATAAATATAACATTTATTCAATTATAGAGATAAAAAGCTAATGAATAATTAAATAATTGAAATAATTATTTAATTATATAAGAAAAAGGAAAAGCGAACTTTTGAATTGAATTAAAATAATATTAATTCAAAAGTAGGTTGGAAAGGACTATTAGACTTAAATGCTTAATGAAAACTATCTAGAAAAGTGTGAATGTCATTTACAATTCTTTACAACACCTTTATAAGACATACATTTTATTCAATTTCCAAGGGCCCAAGACCTAATGTGAATGTGTATAACAACTCACAACACTAGACCAAGGAAATATTAAGTCCAAATTTTCATTAATTATTCCCAAGTCAAGCAAGGAAAAAGGGATACTTTTTTAGTGTCCACACATTTATTATGAAGTTAGATAATATTACACTTTCTCATCCACAATGTTCATCAAATTTAATTTTTATTAGAATCTATTGGCATCAAAAAATTTCTTTATTTGAAATTTTTAATATTTAGCAAGATCATCTCATTAAAATATTTATTGTCATCACTTAGGATAGAGGAAATTTATTCATTTTCATGTAATTTTAACCAAAAAGTATAACGCAACACAAAAATGGGAAAAGGTTCTAAAGAATTGTGTCTTCTTTGTAAAAATAATATTTTTCATTAGAATATGTTATTTCATTACTCCTTCAATAGTCTCAATACTTAGGGTCAAGGTTCTTGAATCCTTGAATTACGTTTGATCCTAAAATATAAACAAAGTGTTGCATTATCTACTACAATATCGTTTATGATATAAATAATTGCACTCTCCATTCTGATTTCTCCTCTTAGTTGTTGTATATAAAATAATTAATGAATCCTTGTACTTCTCAAGTGTCTCATAGTTACTTAAATGTTTGAATTCAATATCTTGAGATCATTATTTGAGTTTAAATATTCTAATATTCTTTATGTAAAATATTTTCTAAGGTTAAACTGATCTTCCTGATAGTGTCATGTTTAGATTATTTTGCTTCATGGGGCTTCCAACTCTTTTTAGGATGTCCATATCCTACTCTTAGCATAATTTGTTTCACATAACCCATTATTTTAGATAGGTTCCAATTCCAATAGAGTCACCAACCTCAATTTTAGGGTAGGTTACATGATATGTATGGAATATGAAAGTCACAAACACTTTATTCTCTATTAGAATAAAAAATATGTTGGAAAAAATATATCTTCTTGTAGTGTTTCATAGATATCAACACTCAAAGGTTATGTGGTGAAATATAACATAAAGGTTTTAAAGATGTATACATCAAAAAACTAAATTATTTGGTTATATATTTTGTAAATTAGGGTTAGAACACATCCAAAATCCTAAAATGCAAAAGCTATTGGAAAAAGAACTTGGATCATACCCTAACACATAGAACTAAATAATTTTGAGCTAGCATATTCATTAAACAAAGACCAAGAGAAATTTCACAAAAGAAAAACTCAAGTTGAAACCATGAAACAAATTATCCATACCAACTCATGAAAACAACCATTGTAATGCCTTGATTATCCAACCACAATTCCCAACTACCTTATTGAACCAAAAATCATTAAATTAAATAATTTTGTATATTAAAAGTGAGAAAGAATATTAAAGTTTCCCAACTAAAACCCTAATTAGCTTCAATAATTTATGTATTATTGTATCAAAAAATGAGACCTAAAATGTTAGATTTTAATTAGAGTGATCATTAAAGAAATTGTATTTAAATAATAATGTAAAATGTATATAATGTGAAACCATAATACAAAATTTATATAATGCAAAACATAATAAGATGAACCATAATGTGAAACCATCATGGAAACAATAGGCCCTTAAGTGGTGAAAATTTTGGAAAAATTAGAGTTAGGAAACTTGACGTAAAAATTTGAATAAGTTATCTATATTAGAACAAAAATATGTTAGAATAAATCTGTAGAAAATTGAATGTAGTTTCTAAACTTCTATGTTTATTTTAAAATAAAATAAAATAATTTGGTGAAAATTTGAAATTTTAGTGCAGGAGTACTTAAATTTCAGGGAAAAAATAAGTAGGTGTCTTTCTAACCACCCTAACCAGAATAGAATGATAATATTTTTTTATAATATTTTAGATATAATTACAGGACTCATGTGCTGATGTGATGCATATTTTTTTGTATTTTTTTTCCAAGTAAATAATTAATTATGCATTTTTTAGTACAACTTAAAAAAAAAAAAACTTGTATGTCTAACCACCTTAACTTGGTCAAAACTTCATGAAATTCAATTTTTATTTTTTTAATCCTATAGTATGCAAAGAATAGAATTTCACACATGTTTTGGATTCAAAAAATGTGATACCATTTGAAAGCTATAGATATTTTTCAATCAGCCTATCCAATAGGACTTTAGTCATAATTCAAATAGAAAATGAATAATAATCATTTATTAAATTCAAAGTAAAGCATAATTTATATTGGTGGAAAGACGAGAATCTCCTTTAAAAACCCTTTTCATTTCATCAATTTTGGGTAAAAAAAATGTCGTCATCCACATACCCTACACATACCCATCATATCACCACTTATTGGCCCATCATGATCCTGCACATACCCTAGTCTAAAGATCATGATCTAAGAGCCATATTTGAGAAACCACAATATAAAATGTATAACAAATCATGTGTCTACAAGTAAAATAAGTCAATGAGGATGATGACTAATATGAATATGGATCAGTCTCTCTCTTGATCCCTATCTAGATCAATGTCTTGATATTTTTCTCGATCCCTGGCCCAATCCCTATCTCAATCCATGTCTCGATTCGCCTCCCTACAGAAGAAAGTACATAATTTAATTTAATGTACATCTATAAATGTAAATTCATATTAAATTTTTGTACTTTCAATGTCTGAATGTATCAAATACTTTAAATATTATAAATGTACATCAAATGTACCATGAATAGGATTGTTTGCATGGCCCAAATCTCCAAAACGTGACAAATCCTTCTATTGCTCAAAATTTTCAAATACGAGATTTCAATGAAGAGTGAGAAATACTTTAAAGTTAATTTTATATAAAATACATGTGAAATTTTAGAACAAAAAATATATAAATTATTCAAGTACATGTGTTTCATCTTTGAGCACTCTACCAATCCCACTGATGTCATGAGAATGCATGGTCACATTAGGGATACATGTATCAGGTAAAGGACCAGTTTCAAAAAGAAGTGCATATTATGTGCCATGTACCATCGGGTGCAGTAACCTCAACCCGATGCTGTGTGGGGATTGTAGGCTGGTCTGAAATATGTTGGTCTTGTGAAGATGCCTCACCCCGACCCATATTTCTATCATAATGTCATCTAATATGAGCTGGTACAACATCTAAAGGAATCACATACTCCTCATTAATAAACTAATGTGATGATAGTAAATCAGTAATGGAAGCCAAAAACACATTAGGGTATGTGCAGGATCATGGTATGCCAAAAAGTGGCAATATTTGTAGGGTATGTGGCTGACGACATTTTTTTCACCCAAAATTAATGAAACGAAAAGGGTTTTTAGAGGAGATTCTCAGCTTTCCAAAAATATAAATTATGATTTAATTTGAATTTAATAAATAATTATTATTCATTTTCTATTAGAATTATGACTAAAGTCCTGATCGATAGGCTGATTGAAAAACATCTATAACTTTCAAGCGGTATCATATTTTTTGAATCCAAAACATGCGTCACATTCTATGCTTTACATACTATCGGATTAAAAAGAAAAATTAAATTTCATGAATTTTTGACCAAGTTAATGGTCGGACGAGTTTTTATATTTTCTAAAAGTTGTAATAAAAAATTCATAATTAATTATTTACTTGGAAACAAATTACAAAAAATATGCATTACATCGGAAATGAGTCCTCTTATATAAAATATAACAAAAAAATATTATCATTTTATTATGGTTAGGGTGGTCAGATAGACACTACTTCTTATTTTTTCCCTGAAATTTAAGTACTCGCATTGAAATTTCAAATTTTCACCAAATAGATTTTATTTTATTTTAAATAAACCTAGTATTTTAGAAACTACATTCAATTTTCTACAAATTCTATTCTTACATATTTTTGAAATAATATAGATAACTTATTCAAATATTTACGTCAAGTTGCCTAACACTGATTTTTCTGAATTTTTTGCCATTTAAGGGCCTGTTTGGCATACCATGATCCTGCACATGCCCATTATGTAGAGTGGCTTAATTCATTTGGGCTACATCTGATGGTGATGGTAGCTTTTCATGAATGTAGGGGTCATAATTGGTGGATGTAGCCTCAGTGGAAGGAAGGATAATCTGCAGACGTAATAAGTATCTACTTACATGATCAAATGACATTTGATCGACTTGAGAAGAAATTGTGGCAATACTGTCAAGAAGCTTGGATCTAGTAAGTGTTGTTGTTGTATCTCTTGCTACTGCTAGTTCCAAACATTTTGGATGTGTGGTCACTGAAAAAGTAACCCTTCTACTTTTTCTAGCTCGTTTGGGGCCTCCTTGTGATTTTGGCTTAATATTTCCTTCATTTAGTGTTGCAATGTGGATAACACATTCACATTTGGTCTTTCGGCCCTTATGAATTGATGGAATTTTAATGGTGCATTGCAAAAGTGGTGTGAAGTGTTTTACCACACTTTCACACTTTTCTAGGGTTTTATCAAATAACTAAGCATAATCAACACAATTATTTCCTTATTTGGAGTTTTGTAAAGTGTTATAACACACTTTCACATTTCTCTAGGCTTATCATTAATAATTGGGCTTTCTTATGCTTTAATTGCCCCCATTTTGCATCCGCACGCCTTATTTATGTGTATTTTTGAGGATAATCCTCACAAAAGGAATTTAAAACATCAAAATCCTAAAAATTCACCTCAAATTCCTAAGGTGGGACTCATTTTCCAATTTGGGTGAATGAGTTCCCTTAGGTGGGACCCATTCGCCCAAGGTGGCGAGTGAGTCCCCTTAGGTGGGACCCATTCGACCAAGGTAGTGAATGAGTCCCTGTTAACTAAAAAATCAAATTTTATTGAAATTTCTTGCATGTTTTTATTCTCCAAGATTTGAGGTCAGCCTATAGCTTTGTAATTTTTGGAATTATTGCATAATTGAGTATAAATACAAAGTTCTTTCTCTCATTTATATACCTAGCATTTAAGTATTCATGCATATAAAAAATTTGTGTTTACAAGAGCATTTGGGCATTCACATGAGCATTCAAGGTATTTTAAGGGTGGATTATCAAGCATTTTAGAGCATTCGTCAAGTTTCAATCATCATGTCAAAGATTATTTGGATCATGTTTTTTTAGAGCTAACAATTGTGGTGTAGGATTTTTTGATTCAAGCAAACATTGCATTCAATACCTATCAACATCAAGCTAGATTCCAAGTCTACATCCATTGGAGCGATTACTTACATGTTTGTAATACCTTATTGCTAGGGTTTGGCGAGTTGCAACATTACTATTTGTTCATTCATCATTCTCTTTTCATATTTTCTTTCATTTCAAGGTTTAATTACCAACAAGGGCTTTGACAAAGGAAAACCCCTATTCACTAGCCCCACAATATTTTCCCCTCTTCTTGTGTGTGATTTGTAGGGCTAGGTTGCAGATTTATCAAGAAGCAAAGTTGGAGAAAGGTTGTCAAATCCCTAAAAGTTTTAAAAAATTTCATCAAACCTTGGAGATGCTTGGAGAAGACCTACAGGTGGAATTTTGCAGATTCAAACTCAAAAATTAGTCAAACAGAGCAGAGTAGAGACCGAGAGGCACAAAATCTAGTCCTGAATTTCTAGAAAAGAAAAAGTGGACTGATTGGCCACTATTGGCGAATGAGTCCCACTATATAGGCCTGATCTAGATACCCTTTTGTCTAAAACCTATTCTGACACAATTTCCTTGAAATTGGACTGACTCACCTAGCTTGGCAAATGAGTCCCATACAACATTAACAACAAATCTTTCAGGATTCCAGACCTTTGTTCTACCTCTTCTAGTTTCCTAGGTGGGCATTTCCAATTTCATAGTTTTCTATTACATTTTTTCCACTTTCTTAGAACATTTAGAAGCAGTATTCATATCACACAGTGTTTTCCAATTCATTATTTTTTCCAAGTTTACACTTTAGCATGAAGCCCTTTCCTAATCCCGAACTATATCCTAGGATACCTTATTGTTAGATCTTTTTCATCCTTTATTGGGTGAAGATCTCTAAGGTGTCCTTGAGTGTGGAGAGTGTGAAATTGGATCTCTCTCTTTGTAACTCATTTTATCAAGGTGTAGAACCATCCACATTTCCATCATACACATTTTGGTGAATCTAACTTTAGACCATCCTAATTTGAATTTGGAGTGCATTTACATCCTAGATTTAGCTTGCACTAGTTACATTGCATTAAATTTTGCATTGATTAAATTGCATTCTAGGGTTTCAAAATTTGCATTAGTGAAAAGCTCATTTAGCTCGCATTATTGCATTTGAATTCATTAAAAATTATCAAAATTCTACATTTACATCTTATATTTGCATCAAAAAACATAAAAAGCATAAAATTCAATTCAAAAATTCTAAAAATTTCCAAAAAAAAAACACTCAGACTCATTCGCCACCTTGGGTGAATTAGTCCCTTTACACAATTTTCACTACATTTTTTGGCTTTAAACATCATTTTCTAAGTTCCTATTTGTTTTTGTTACTTTTCTATTTCTGTTTGTAGACTTTTTGTTTCATTTACTTCATTGTAAATTCATTCATCTTGTGGATTGCCTAAAATAAAAATTGCATTTACAACATTGTTGCATAGTTTAAAATCTGAAATTTACATCATGGATATGTGATTTAACAATCTTTGGATGTCATTAAAGTCCTTAGTGGATGTGTCAAGTTGTACCTTTGGAAATGACCCTAATGCCATTAAACTCACTCATGCTCTTTCAACTCCTAATGCATGTCCTCCTCATGATGTTGACATCATTGGAGAAGATGGTGACAACATGAATAAGTTCCTAAATGATTGACTTAATAACCTTGAGGAAAATTCATCCTTTTATCCATCCATGAAACCAACCCCATCACACCCTCTAGAATCAAACAAGTTTACAAAGTCAAAGAGAAAGTGGTTGAACATCCTCCTATGGTTCCTTTCATTCCTCCCCTTGGCGAAGAAAAGAAACCTATGTTTTATCAACCTACTCCTGCACAACTTGAAAACAAAACCAAAATAAATATAGGTGCTACAAATCATAGGCATAGATGTCGTGCCTTTTTTGGGTACGTGCAGGATCATGATGGGCCAAAAAGTGGCGATATGATGGGTATGTGTAGGGTATGTGGCTGGCAATTTTTTTTTACCTAATTGATGAAACGCAAAGGATTTTCAAAGGATATCCTTAGCTTTCCACCAATATAAATTATTCTTTACTTTGAATTTAATAAATTATTATTATTTCTATATTTATCTGATTGTCATATTCTATTCTTCACATACTATAGGATTAAAAAATAAAATAATTGAATTTCATGAAGTTTTTACCAAGTTAAGGTGGTCAAACATACAATTTTTTATATATTTTTAAAAAATTGTAATAAAAAAATCATAATTAATTATTTACTTGGAAAAAATTTACAAAAATATGCATCACATTGGGGACATGAGTCCTCTACTTCTATATCTAAAACTATTAAAAATATTAAGATCAATATGGTCGTGGTGGTCGACAAACAATCTTATTTTTCCCTCGAAATTTAAGTAATTCATCGTGACCGAATTTCAAATTTTCACCAAATAGATTTTTTCTTTAAATAAACCTAGTAGTTTAGAAACTACATTCACTGCTACAAATTCTATTGTTACATTATTTTAAAATAATATGATAATTTATTCAAATATTTACCTCAATTCTCTTAACTCGATTTTTCTAAATTTTTGCCACTTAAGGGCCTATTTTTTCCATGATGATCCTACACATACCCTACTCGCAAGTTTCATGAAGAATTAAACAAACAAAATTAAGCTCCAAGCTTGACTGAAGCAATGCATGATGACCCTCCTCCCCAACCAAAACAAAATGACCCAATAAAATAATCACAACAAGAGTTGAACTCTTCAATGGACATTATAATTCATCATCTTGTTGTGATTAACTTGGATAATGATGAAGAGGTCACAAAAATTGACGAAGAGGTACATAATGAATTGAAAAAAAAAATTTCCTCTTCCACGAACTTAAACAACAAATCTCCTACAAAGAGTGTTGAACCTAGTACTTCTAGTTTGACACTTGCTCTTGTCCCTTTGGCTAACTGCCCATGTTCGATATACAATGAACATGATTGGGAGGAAGATGACTTGCTCATAGGTTGACTCGCATTTTCCTTGCTAGTCTTTTGCATTATTTATTTTTCATTTTCAATTTTTTGATTGCATGTGTGTAATTTTATCCCTTGTGATCTTTTATTTGATGTTATCTCTCTTTGTAGCATTCCTCTAATTATACCTTCATTCTTCTCTATGTCATAAATATTTTTGTACTTCATTTTACAATTTATATTTTTCTTGTGCTTTTCTTTTGGGGATGACACAAGGCATCAAGACATTCATGTCTCCTTTATGTTGACCCAAAATCCTTTTCTTTGTTTTTCTCTTTTCACTTATCTTTTTCCTTTGTCTTGTGTTTTCCTTTCGAGAATGACGCAAGGCATCGAGACACCCTATGTATCTTCTATGCTGACCCAAAATGATTTCTTTGTTTTTCCTTTTCCTTTTCCTTTTCCTTTTCATTTTCACTTTTTTCTTTTTCTTGTGTTTCCCTTTTTGGCATGATGCAAGGTGTTGAAACATTCATGTCTCTTCCATGTTTTTGAAAAAGGAAAAATAGGTTTTGAATGGACCTGAAACCATGTACAGTAGGTTTTGAATGGACCCGAAACCATGTCTCTTCCATGTTGACCCAAAAGGTTTTTCTTTATTTTCGATCTCTTTGTGTCATTCTTCCAATTCTATGTATTTGGGGGGATAATGACAGTTTTGAGCTCTCTAAAATTATTACAACAAAGAACATACTGACCCCAAATCCATAGATACCTTATGTGTTTGTTGTTTTCATTTTGGGGGCAACCCACCTCTTTTCTTTTTCCTTTGTATGACGCAACTTCACTCAAAAACATATGACTTGGCATAGGGCTTTCCAAGTTGGCTATCATGTCTTCTTTCTTGTTTGCATTATTCATTTTCTACTTTAGAGTAATTTCTCACAGTATGGTGTTCAACAACTTCTTTAAAGTGGGGGCATACATTGGCATTATTCTTTTGCATTTTCCCTTTTCTTGGTTCTAAGTGTAGCCTTCTTATAGCATACAATGCATCTATTGCTTTGTGGATGACATTGTGTATTATGTCCTTCATGACCATGATCTATATTAGCATACTACATTCCTCTTGGTGGCTTGATGCGACACACTACATTCCATAAGTTGTGAATTTTATATTCTTTGATTTGTCGTCTCTTGGAAACATTAGGCACAATGTTCCCTAAGTTAAAGTCCTTGCATGAGCTAAGTAAGACTCCTTTGAACATTTCTTATTCTTGCATTTGTTGTTTCTATGGACAAATTGCATAAAATAACTGGCATGCCTATGGAGCCATCTTTTTTTCTCATGAGCTTCAAGCATACAAATTTTTGCTTGTCTCATGAAGCTCAGAAATCATTTTTGTGGCATCTTATTAAAATTATCAGGAGGTATAACTTTGATATGGTTTGAGCTGGAAGCCCAATCCAAGGCATGAATTTTCCCATAACCACTTTCATGTGTGTGAGTGCATGCCAACCATGAGTATATGTTTCTCACCTTTTAGGTCTTCTCACCCAATGGATAGCTAGAAGTTTCATTGCCTTAGAGTGAGTATGCATTTTTTAGAAAAAAATCCTAGATCTAATACACATCGTGTTGGAAAAATGATCGAAGCTTGATATGATCTATTTGTTTTACTTTTCTCTTCTTCATATTTGGCACTGTATTCTTGTTCATTTTTTTTGTTCTTTATTTTGTTTTCATTTATGTTCCTTTGTGCTTATGTTGGTGTGTCATGGGATCATGATCTTGGGGGCTTGATCACCCCTCTTGATCATTTTTGTCCCATATTGCTAGAATTGGTACATTTGAACCCTGCTTGATGCATGTTGGTCTACTTTAGTGTGAGTTTGAACTAGGTTCATCCTCTCACTAAAGTGGGGGATAAATATGGTCACCAAAAAAAGTAACCCTCCTACTTTTTTTGGCTTGTTTGGGCCCTCCTTTTGATTTTGGCTTAATATTGCCTTGATTTAGTGTTGCAATGTGGATAAAAAATTCACATTAAGTCTTGGGCCCTTGTGAACTGATGGAATTTGATGGCTTCTTGCAAAAGTGTTGTGAAGTGTTGTAACACACTTTCACACTTTTCTAGGGTTTTATCAAATAACTAAGCATAATCAATACAATTATTGCCTTATTTGAAGTGTTGTAAAGTGTTGTAACATACTTTCACATTTATTTATGCTTATCATTAATAATTAGGCTTTCATTTTCTTTAGTTAGCCCCATTTTGCATCCACATGCCTTATTTATGTGTATTTTTTAGGATAATCTCAAAAAAAGGCATTTAAAATATCAGAATCCCAAAAACCAACCTCAAATTCCTAAGGTGGGACTCATTTGCCATTTTGGGAAAGTGATTCCCTTTAGGTGGGACCTATTCACCTAGGGTGTTGAATGAGTCCCTTTTAACTTAAAATTCAAATTTTATTTAAATTTCTAGAAGGTTTTTATTCTCCAAGATCTGAGGTCGGCCTTTAGTGTTGTAATTTTGGGAATTATTGCATAATTGAGTATAAATAGAAGGTTATTTCTCTCATTTTCATACATAGCATTCAAGTATTCATTCATATAACAAATTTGAGTTCACAAGAGCATTTGAGCATTGACAAGAGCATTGAAGGCATTTCAAGGGTAGATTATCAAGCATTTTAGAGAATTCTTCAAGTGTCAATTATCATGTGAAAGATTGTTTGCATCATGTTGTTTTATAGCTAACAATTGTGATGAAGGATTTTTTGATTCAAGTAAGCATTGCACTCAATATCTATAAACATCAATGTAGATTCCAAGTCTACATCCATTGGAGCCATTATTTACATGTTTGTAGAACCTTGTTGCTAGGGTTTGGTGAGTTCCAACATTACTATTTGTTCATTCATTATTCTCTTTTCATATTTTCTTTCATTTCAAGGTTTAATTACCAATAAGGGGTGTGACCAAGGAAAACCCCTATTCACTAACCCCAACATTTTTTACCTCTTCCTATGTGTGATTTGCAAGGAAAGGTTACAGATATATCAAGAGGAAAAGTCAGAGAAAGTTTGTCAAATCCCTAAAAGTTGTCATCAAACCTTGGAGAAGAATGGAGAAGACCTATAGGTGGAATTTTTTAGATTC
>VDFB02368246.1:0-30258 GCA_007258455.2 Sequoia sempervirens | reverse complement strand
TGTTCAAATCTTCCTTCAATGTCCATTGTTCAATTTGGCGAATTGTCTCTATCAGATCGTTCATATGTTTCCTTTGGCCTTCCCCTTCAGCTGATTCTATTCATATGAATTGCTCTTGGATGGTCAAGTTAGCGTTTTCCTTCTTGCCTTCCCCTTCACCTGACAATGTGTCTTCCGACAATGACCCTTCTTCGTCTAAAGGTTCCTTGACAATGTTATCTTCCTCACTTTCCCCTTCATTCAATGCTAATGGTCTAGATGGTTCTATAACATGGTCGGTGAGGTCAGTTTGTGTTTCGTTGTCAGGAAGTGGTAGGTGTCTAGCTATTTCAATCCAATCTCCCCTTGTATGTTCTCTTGTCATGATGGTTCTTCATCTCTCCCGACTACAGCGTATGCTTCACACTTTAGCTTCGACTTCTATTCTTGGGTGGACTTGGACTTTCTTTGAGAAGTCCTTTTCCTTTGTCAACTTCACCCCTTAGTCATCATCGTCGTTCAGTTTGCTCTTTTATCCTTAATGATCATATTTTCTAATCGATTGATTCGTGACTGCTTTGTTTTATTTTTTCGTTTTTGTTTAAGGTTAATGGCATTAATTCTTTGACGTACGTCGTCAATTAGTATCACGCTCTTCCTCTTCTCTTTTGGTTCGTTCTTCGTACGTTGCAGGATCTATTGCCTTCATTGTTCCTTGTCTTTCTTGGCATAAAGGTCTTGCAATATGATATAGTTTCATGCTATCAACTCAATAGTCTGTCGAGAAGATAGTCAACCTTTGAACTGATAGTCAAGTTATCCAAGATGGCGGTCTGAGGGACCTCTCACCTAAGAGCTTCCCCTTGTATGCACTCCTTGAGTGAGATGTCCCACAGATTTATGAGGTCTTCTGTCAATGCGTTTTCTCTTTCCTTGTTTGCTTGCACCGGCTCTTCAGCTGGCTAACCCATTACAGCACCATGACTCCCGTCTGTGTTTGGTGTATCGCCAAAGGTCATATCGGCAATGACACCAAATGTTTACTCACAAAGCTACTTGACCAATTAATACAGAGTAAACAAAATTATAGAACAATAGTAATAGAACATATTAGTTACACAAACAATGCACAGAATATGTGTTGTATTCTCATTCATCAAATAGGCAATAAATACATCATATAGTAAAATTGTGTCGTCCCCGACTTCAAATGAAACACAAAATATATAGTCGGCCGATGTTGGTTGAGGACACCAACTGTCGACAACTACTCAATACAACTAACCAACCATCGGGGACAAATTCCCGATTACAACATATATTAATTACTATTTTGTTGAATACAATAATATTTATTATTTATTTATTTATTTTGCCGGCTACAAAATCCTTTAATTAATCTCCTTATGACATTAGAGATTGCCATGAGTTTCCGTAAATCCTTGGATGCATGAAAAAAAAAAAAATTCGCACAACTTTTTTTCTTATTTGATGAAGTGGTGGTTGATGTAGGTCCATAATATCTGGTCCAATTTATCATATAAATATTGTTGCCAATTGTCTGGCCACAAAAAATATGATGGAGAAGAATCCTAGATTGTTTTGGAGCACGTGTGCTGCATTGTTTCAATTTAACCCTAGATGACAAGACAAACTTCCATGGGAGTAGATCATCACAAAGTTAATCTACAATTATACCAAGTTGCTCAATATAATTAGAATTTTTACTGATGAAAAAGAACTTGTTGGCTTAGGGGTGAATAGATTTACTATCTATTTTCTTGCATAGTAGAACCTACACACACAATATGAACCTAAAACAAATGTTCCTTTCAACTAAATGGATTAAGTCTAGCTTTGCTAGATACTTGGATGGCTGTAGTCCGAAAATAATCCTAATAAGTCTCATTGTAATCAGCAAAGTAAATAATCATAATAGTTTTCTTGTAATCGGCAAGCGTAGTTCCTAACCATTGACAATTGCCAATGGTTGGTAATCCTCAACCATCCTCGCCCATCTTATATAATTCTCAATGTACACATGATCGAGGACCGCATGCATGGATTCCTAGAAAATTTTGTAAAAGCATTTTCAATGAATCTAATGACGTATCTTTCTGATTTGTTGTTCTGTAATATTCTCGTATCTACTTCACTGTTTGCTCCATAATAATAAATCAAGTAGAGTTAGTTGCAAACAATGGCAAGATTGTTGGCACATTTGTTTTTAATTGAGGCCTTTTTGGTCAGATCCACAATAGATTATGCAAATTTTAGAATTGTTCGTCAAAGATTTGAGACTAGTTGATGGGAAAGAATCCCCCATCAATTATTTTTACAAGGCCATTGATAGGGCTAAGGAGGCTATTAGGTCTAGGATGCACAATGAGGAGGTGAAATACATGCCAATATAGGAGATCATTGATGAGAAATGGGATCCACAAATGCATTGCTCCCTCCATGCCACTAAATACCATCTAAATCCAATGTTATTTTATAGTGAATCTTTTAGAGAAGATGTTGAGGCAACCAAGGAGCTCTTCAAGTGCATTGAATGATTTTTCCCTAATGCAAATGATTGGTGGGAAACTATTGCAAAATTGTCCATGTATCAATGGGCAAAGTGATTCTTCTCAAATGTATGTCTCGTAAACTTCAAGCCTACCCTAAGATTAGGGATTTATAATCAATTTTTTCCTTCTATCTTTTTAAAAAGTTGAAACACATTATAGATAGAATATTGATAAATTTTGGTTTTGATCAAGGCAATGTTAAGATTTGTCTGGGAAGGAAACCAAATCCATAAATGGTTGGTGATGCACATTTTGAGTCAGCCTTGCCCTTATACTTGTGAGCATTTTTTCTCCAAAAATCATAATTGTTTGATTCAAAAGAAAATGAATGGTTTTTGTGGTTTTTAACCACAACCTACACCCACAACTCATGAAAATGTGGGGTAAGAAATAAATTACTTAGTTAAACTATTAAATTATAATTATAGTTGCACCTTGAAAATTTTAAATCAATTTTAATTTCTTGCCTAATGTGCGTACTTATACATCACAAACTTATGCCTAGATAATATTACATACCACCAAGGATGACCAACTAGTTAACCTTGATGATATTGATTCAATCTCACATGGATAACAAATAATGCGCCATTGTTTGATGATGAGGACTTGACTATCTTGGAGGAGGTATCAGATGAATGTGACCACAATCAAGTGTTGGCAAACAACGACGTTGGAGCTTCAACATGGTGTTTTGGAGCCTCCTAGTGGATTGTAGCCTTAACATGCTCTATTTTCTTATTTTGTAATATTATATTGTTATTTGTAAATTTCTGATAGACAAATTACACAATGTAATGGGCAAAATTAACAAACAAATTCCATATTGAATGCCATAGACTCTTATTTTGTTTCATTTTCTATCTCTATGCACTTTATTTGGCATAAAATAAGAAAAATCAATATTTTTATCTATTTTTATGAATATTTTAGTTATGTTATAAATTGATCCATTTTGGATCACAACTCTTCAATTGGGAGGCTTTTGGAAAGATTGGTTCACTTAAGAAATAAGAGACCAACTCCCCCTACTTTCTCCTTGGAGTATAACTTTGCCTCGATTGGTAGTTATCCCTCTTCCTCACCTTTCAATGCCCCTACTCTTTTCTTTTGGTTGTCCTTAGCCTACAGTTACATGTCCTTCTCTAACTCTTCTTCTACATAAGTTTTCATATTTTCACGTGTAGGCAACAATGGACCCAAAATTCTATTGTCTGACATGGAAAGAGACGTAAGTTCTCTATTTTAACACCATAAATGATAAAAAATTCTCATGTAACAAGGCAAGTTTGGCCTGAATGCATCACCACTTTCTCAACTATCTTAAAAAGGCCCATACTTAAAGAGCCTAAGCTTCCTTGCTTTGGGTCTATCTTTGCTCAAATATAGGTATACCTTGTCCCTAACTTGGAACTTGTGATCAATCTTGAGTGAATCATAGCATGCCTTGTATTTTGCCTAAGACTCCTCAAGTATTATTTGCACTTGCAAGTGAATTTTCTTCATCTTGCAAATGAACATCTTGGGTTTTCAATTTTCAAATTTGTCACCCCTTATTTCTATATTGGCTCACAACATCAAAGGGAATAAGTGGCAAATACCCCAAGCATGTTTCAAAAGGAGACTTGTAGATGTCTAGACAACCCTCTTATAGGCATGTTGGATATATGTCAAGTTCTCACTCCAACTCTTAAGAATGCATCCTATTGTACCTCTCAATATTTTTCATAATATTCTATTTACCAATTTAGACTAACTATTGGTTTGACAATGGAATGTTAGTTTCTTCAATTTGGTGTTCATCCTCTCCTACAAAGTACTCTAAAACTCACTCGAAATCTTGTATCTTTAATTAAAATAATTAAGCAGCAAACCAAAATGTGCCCAAATATTAGGGAAAAGAAGTTTACCTACTTTGTGTCTCTTGATGATCTTCTTCAATGGAATAAGAATGGCATCTACTAAACCGGTCAACTACAACAAAAAGATAGTCATATAAAAAAACCTTATGGAAAAACTGTCAATTTTGTTTACATAATGCTTGGGATCACACTATATGATCCATCATCAAGATGATAAAAAAGCAATTGAATTTCCTCTCTTATATAAGTGATATCCCCTACAAAACCCATGGATAAGCTCTAACATGGTTTTGAGGGAACTGGTAATTCCTTTCAATCAGTTTGTTAATGCACAGGCACACAACACATAACTCCTTATGAATTTAGAAACATCATCTTGCATTTTTCGTCAATATACATACCTCCACAGATTTGCCAATGTCTCCATAGTGCTTTGCTACCTTAGAGGTGTGAGCAACTATCATAATCAACATTATTTACTACTTTGGGAGACAATATCTCTTGTTTGTAGGGCAGTCCTTCCATAGCTTCAAAATCAGCCACTCTTTGATCTAATTGCTGCTGAACAACTCTCCAAAGTATGCATCTTTAGCATACTGGTCCCTATAGACCTCATATGTGGATAGCTTGAACTGAGATGCTCTGCTCAATGTTGGCTTAAGACAATATGTCTGCCAAATTGTTATAACACACTTCTTATACTAAGATAAAATAAAATAGTTATAGAAAATCCCTCTATTTCTAAGGTCTTGCTTCTTGTAATTTGGTTTGTCCTTAAAATTATTGGAGAGGTTGACAGTCCTTTTGTGACCCAAAATTTAATGCTCCTTATTCCGGACCGCTTGAACAACTAAATACATAAGAAAATGTATTATGTAAGATATGTCAGAATGCCACCATGGAAGAGTTTGTAATGTTAACATGCTGATCTTCCTCCATGCATTAGGATTACTAAGACCTCTCTATTGTTCTTGCTTGATGCAAAAATGATATGAATCCTGCTCTTTCCTGTGGAAACCCTTACAATCATGCTTGAACAATTGCATTGCATATATACAAATTTCTATTATATATGGATTAAGCTGAAAATTGAATTTTCCATAACACTCCGGAAATACTTGCATGCTGACAGAAATTGTTTGCTTCTCATCATCTATTTTGTTAGAGCTACTAACAATAACATGTTGCCAGAAATTGAAGCTATACAACAACAAAGATATGAAGAAAGAAGTTAGAGAGACTTACACATTGTGTCTGTGAATCTTCATTTATTAATAGGAAGGAGAAGTCATCCACAGTTAGCGGTTGGTAACTTGAGATGTTGTTAGTTAGAGAAATGTATAACAAAATGACATTAATATTAAAATTAAATAATAACTTAATATTTAATGTTAATATAACTTTAATACTGCCTCCCTCTCTCTACCTCCCCCCCAAATGACTAAATCAGATACAACACCAAGCTTGCTCTAAATTTTGATAAATTTATCAGGTACAAGTGATTTGGTGTAATGATCCGGACCAATTTTTTTAATTTTATGATTACAATAAGCAACACAACACACACCCGTTAAGCTTAGCTCTAAAACCAAAACGATGCAGAATACAACTCTAACCAAGGATGTACACCAGGATCCCGAGTTGGGCAAGGTGTGAGCATATGGTCAAAGGATCTTTATGCACTGTTGAGCTGAAGTAACTCTAACCGAGAATGCGCCCTAAGATCCGATGTGGGAGTAGGGGCGAGCATATGGTCAGAGGGTCCCTACAAGCTACCAACTGAAAGTAACTCTAACCAAGAATGCGCCCTAGGACCCGTGGTGGGAGGAGGGGCGAGCATATGGTCAGAGGATCCATGAAATGCAGTGACGGCTCAGCTGATCAGCAACATGATATTACAATGCAAGTTCAGAATGTAAAATAGGCGGCAAGCCAGCCTCTTCCACTTATTCAGCGGGTATTACAATGAGCAAAGAAGGAGATAAATGAGAATGTTGACAGTACTACTATTCAGCTTACAATGAAATAGAGAGTGCCTATCAAGAATATAAGATTAGAAGTTCTCCAATGCTGCAATAATGAAATATGATCACTTCAAAGCTTAATAAGACTTTCCAATCACAAACCCTTCACCAAAATGCATTTATCTAAATCTGATATGACAGACTAGCAGCTAAAATGCAAATAACCAGCAACCGAGTAATTCACTAAAATGCATGTAAAATGCTCAAATCAACTCCGAATGACTTGAAACTGAGTGCAAATGACCTTAGGACTGATGGCGCCCACATCCCAATGAAGAAACTCACACAAGCAACCCCTATTAATTCTTGGCACAAACTCCAAGGCTGCTGCAAATAGTACAGCCCTCAAGGAAAGGCGACTTGCTTGGATAAATCCCACACTTCATCAAAAAATCTGCAAATAATCACAAAGGGTCGCCCCTACCAAACACACACAATGGTGAAATGCCTAGAAAGAAAATGTTTTTATTTTTGAATATATGAAGAAAACTTACAATCAGCTACATGAGCCAGCAACTCTGAAAAACTCCACTAAAATGCTCAAACTGAACTACAATGCAAGAAACTCACTACAAAATGCAAACAACCCAACTACAATCTAACTCTCAACTAGTTGCTATCTTTCAAGCAAGAAGATGAGCCAAGTGCTAGGAGGTATGCTTTCCTCGAAGCTTGCCTGAAGACATTGCAGCAACATAACAGTAGGGTAGACAAGAGATGATGAACTGAAGAGAGAAGGCCTCCTTTTATAGACTTAGCAAAGCATCTCCGGTAGCTTCTAGAAAGTGAGCCCATTTTCAATTTTGAATTGACTTCATTTTCCCTCCAAGAATGGCGTCCCTCTTCCCAAGGCAATATTTGATTTTCTTAATAAAATATTAAGCTCCTTGAAGTTGGCGTCCCCCATAAGCATCACATATTTTTGGCCTTGGAAATATTTAATAACCTACTGATGAGGCTTTCACCCTTGAAGTCCCCCTTTTAAAACAACTTAAAGTGATGAAGCTAGGCCAAGGGGTCAACATTAAAATATACCATTATTTAAATCAACTTAACTTATCTCTCCAGAAAATGCATCCAAAGGCCAAAAATCAAATTAACAACTGAACTGGTTGAAGAAGAGAGCCAACTGCACTGAAATCCACAGGACCACTGCCAGAAATAGAATTTACTAAAAATAGTAAATTCATGAAGGTGCTCAGATCACAATGCAAGCTATACCACTACAAAGCTCTCTGAAAACCCAGAAAGAATCTGCAATCCAATCTCCAAACTTCAAGCAACAACCTCCTCAAAAACAGAAAACCCTAATTTTCACTCTCCGAGTAGCCTACGGGTCTCCGGAATAGGCCAACGGTCAACTGAATTGATCACAATTGAGAAGGGGACATTACATTTGGTCACTCTATCAGCAATCTGCTCCTAAGCAGCACAATAATGAAGACAAATGTCATCATTATCAACTTACTGTTAAAAATGTTGATGATGATCCTTGATATGTGTGGCTATGATACATTAAGTCTTTCACTAACTTCAAAGCACACTAATTATCACAATATAGTGGAGTAGGTGTAGTTGAGTCTAACTCAAAATCAAATAGTATCCTCTGCAGCAATACTTCCTCACAACCTGCAGTAACTACACCCTGTATTTTGCCTTCATAGAAAATAAAGCAACTGTATGTTGGAGTTTGTTGTGCCACAGAAAAACTCCTAAATTCATTGTGACGACAAAGCCAGTCATGGATTGCCTCTTAGCATTAGAACCAGCACAATCAAAATCTGTGTTATCTGGACATAGCATAGCATACAATATGTCAAGTCAAGTGTACCTTTCACATATCATCCTACTAGTTATGGTGCCTGCCAATGGACTAATTTTTCTTGGTGATATTCTTGCATGGAATAAGAATGCATATCTATAAAGCCACTCAATTAACAACAAAAAGATAGTCCTGCCTCTATTTGACATAAGCAAACCCCATCAAAATTAACGGATATGCTCTACCAAGGCTTTGAGAGATTAACCAACAATATATAAATCAGACAACAATATAGTTGATGTTATAGAATCGATGTTGTGTTGTGCATTAATCAGAGGAACGAATGAATGTTCCTTAAATAGATTACAAAATACGATGTTTCTAAAAGAAACAATCGTTTACAAAGGACGAAGTTAGAAACATCAATGAGATGATCATTAACGTCAAAAATAGAAAGATATTATTTTAATACCCTCCCTTAATGGTCATTCTAACTACCGAGATAACAAAGAAGGGTGCCCCCTTCGTCTCAGAACGTTGCTGCAACAAAAAACAAGAGCCTGCCACTGACTTTGCCACTTGAGAGGAGTCTGCCACCAACCCTCCCAGAAACTGCAGAACTTCTGGAAATAACAACACCAACCGTCCAACCTGAAGTTGGAAAACTGTCCCTCCCTGTAACCAGAGACATACCGAGAACAGCTGCTATGATTTTGAGGAAAAATCAGCAAACCCTCCAATCTTCTGCAGATGAGCATGACGCCCCAGAACAGACTGCAAGAAGCCAAATGTGCAGATGTTCGCCCTAGCTGCGACCAAAAAACGGACTGCACCAAACCACGATTTTTGAGGAAAAAATCGTTAAACCCAAGATTACAAATCATCGTTTTTTCGGAAAAAACGGTAAAAACCAGAGAGCCCTCCTGAATGACAGAAACCCTGACAAGGGTATACAGGAGAAAAACTCGTAATTTTTGAGGACAAAATTATAAACCCTCCCGGAACCCAGAAGACAGATTTTTTTTCCTTTTACGGGACAAAAAATAGTTAAAAACCCAGAACATCGATTGTCGGCTTCAAAATAGAGGGTCTGGAACCCTAGCCGCCAAAACAAAGCTGCACAAAAATCGAGGTACAGAAAACGAAGCACCCAGAAAAATCTGAGACCAACCCAATTGAGTTCTCGAAAAACCCACCAAGAATCTGCAATCAAAAAATTTATCCGACTTGAAACTGAGGCACAAATTTCGAGACACGAACTTCGAGACGCCTAGAAAAATCTGCGACCGACCCATTTGAGATCGCGGAAAACCCAGAAGGAATCTGCAATGAAAAATAATTTTCGCCTTGGAACAGAGGGTAAAAACCCTAGACGAACTTGGCAGAAACCCTAGCCGCCATGGATGCACAAAAAAGTTGCAGAAAATTCTGAAAATCTTCGTACCTAGTTGCGAAAACCCTAGACGCGGATCTGAGAGGTCAAAAACGACCTGGTGAAAGCAGAAAATGGATGAAAAGCCAGTAAAAAAACGCGCGTAGGTTTGCTTAAAACGCGGCCAACACAAACGCGATTTTTGCAGAAAGACGCGACCATGAAAAATGTCCACGAAAATTTGCAGAAGAAGAAACGCGCGGCCAAAAACCAGAAAATCGCGTATGGAAGCTTGCAGATTTCGCACGACCAAGAGCTTCGAATCTTCAAATCGCGCGGCCAAAACACTGAAAATCGCGGGTTGAACAGCCACGAAAATCTCAGAAACGCGGCTTAGAAGAGAATGAAACCACGCCCAGAAAAAAACGAGTCTTCAAAAAAACGCGATGAAGAAATCTGAAAACGTAGTTCCACCAACAGAAATCGCGTCTAGTAAACCAAGGAAAAACGCGTGGCTAAGAGATCCCGTCACCAAAAGTTGCAGATGCAAACCCAAGATCGCGCACAGCCACGAAATTTTTAGTCAAGCCACAAAAATTATCCAGAATAATTTTCGAATGATGCCCTTCGAAAATCGAAAAAAGTCAGAGAACACACCAGGAAATTACCAAAAAATAATTTTCGAAAAAATTTTGAAACAAAATAATTTCGAAAAAAGAAATTATAAAATTTTTCGAATAAATTTATTCCCTGTGCTCTGATACCATGTTATAGAATCGATGTTGTGTTGTGCATTAATCAGAGGAACGAATGTTCCTTAAATAGATTACAAAATACGATGTTTCTAAAAGAAACAATCGTTTACAAAGGACGAAGTTAGAAACATCAATGAGATGATCATTAACGTCAAAAATAGAAAGATATTATTTTAATAGTTGACAACAAAATAATACTCTAATAGTGTGGTCGTAAGATAGATCAAACTGCCCACCAACTATCTGAATACCAATCCACTGACCAATGGTGGATCAATATGAGCTGATAATTTCCACCCAACCTCCATCAGTGTAGATGATGGATTACACTTGGTCATTTTGAATTTCTAACAGATTTTTGGCATATTTAACCTAAGATTAAAAAAATGCATGATTAACCTAACAAAAATCTCCACCTAGCAAGTAGAATTGGAGGCCCAAATCTGTCTTGGAAAAATCAGAGAACAGTGAAGCTTTGGATTAACCAACAAGATCTTATGTGCTCCCCAAAAACTCGATTCCCAGTAGATTGAAATGCAACAAAGAAACTAAAACAAAGCTAGTCCTAATTTCATTACTGGTTGTTGCAGTTAATTAGAACACTCCAAAGAAGTACCAAAAAAATAATGGCTCTATTTCCTTGATCTCAAGATCTCTGCTAACTATAACTTTGTCACTAGGTATATCAAAGAGTCTGTATGTCTTAGAATATTCACTATAAGTTAGAACCAGCAAAGAATTTTTTTTTTTCAGCACCCAATTTACTCTTTTTATCATCTGAAATTATTATATATGCCGTAGAATCAAAGATGCCAAAATGTTTTATCTCTGGTTTTTGTCCCAGCCATGCTTCTTCAAGTCAAATGAGCTGCAAGGCTTTGCATCAGTTCTATTTATGAGATATAGAGCCATACGAATTGCTTCACCCTACAATCCATATAGCATATCTCTGCTATGCATTATGCATCAGGCCATCCACTTAATTGTCTTGTTCCTCCTATCAACAAACATGTTCTGTTGTAGAATGTAATGAGTTGAAAACCGTATATAACTTCCTTGTCATAGCACTTTGAACTGTTTGGAGGTAAACTCTCCAATTTGGTTCTCTACCAATGCTTTGAATTTTACGAGTTGACTAAGACATTCAGACTTGCATTTCAAAAAGTAAACCCACATTTTTTGCGAGAATTCATCAATTAGTTGAAGAAAACACCTTGCTCTTGATGCTATTGTTGTTTCCATGATAATTCAAGCAAGTTAGTATGAATAAGGTCAAGCAGCCCTTTGGTCCGCCAATCACTTTCAGTTGGAAAAGGTTTATCTGTTTACTAGCAAAGCACATTGCACATAACAAAACAACTAAGTGCAATCTGAAAATTCAAATGGCCATACCTTTCAAATTGTATCTCATACCTCCAAAAGAAATTTTGTTTGGCGAGTTTTGGGGAGTAAACTTCACTACACCATAAATCATGGCCATAATTTACAGACACTCCAAACAAAAGCTCCAAAGAAAAAATAAGTAACTACGGGATGCATCCCCAAGGTTTCATTCCCTGAAACAGGAATGTCCCAAGTGTGGCAGGACAGAGACAAAGTGTTTCCCCATCATCCCCTGCATCCAAGCCCCTATAGGGGCCATCCTTAGTACGCCTTTGCAAGAGAAGGGACATCCTCTAGGACATTCCACTCTAGGGGGATGTCCCCTAGAGCTGTTTAAAAAAAAAACACTTAAAACATTAAAAAAATTGAAAAACAAAAAAAAAGGTGGAGTTTGGTTAAAAACAATAAAGATTCTATGAGGAGCAATGCATGTTAGCCCCACAGGAGGCAGCCACCCCAGATGCCCACTCTGGTTTTAAAAAGCAAAGAAACAAAATTGTTTTAGATTGTGCAAAGTAGAAAAACAACATTTTTCCTCATTTTTATGAATATTTAAGGATATTTTAGTTTCTCATGTTTTTCATGATTAAATCCCAATTAACTGAATTCTATTCATACTCTTGTTTTGCCAAATTATTCCCAATTCTGAGTAATGCTACCATGGTTACAATCAAATGATTCAGAAAGTGGATACAATGATCTTCGTGAAGATGCTTGGAATTATGACTCGTGTACATTGGCAATGGAGATTGTTTTAGGTATCTTTGTCAAGTTCCACTCTGGCAAATCCCTTACTTGGAAATTCAAAATTTAGCTGGCATAGGTGTATCTGCTTTTATTCATTTGATGAATAATGCTGGAAACCCTTTTTCAGATGATGAATGGCAACAGATTTTACCGTTTTTGTTTACTCATTTGATGAGTAATGCTGGAATAAGATTTTTTCTCAGATGATGAATGGCAACAGGTTTTATTATCTTTGTAAACAGCAACTGCAGAAACAGTGCCAGAATTTGCACAAATTGTTTACAGCATCACTGTCATTCTTTAATAGTCAAGTCTTGGTCAATGGTACAATTTCTAATAAAGATGTTGAAGATAGGAGTGAAAACAATTTACAATTCCGTGTCTCTGATGCAAAATGTCATACAGTAATACACCTTCGTTGAAATTTCAGCTTCTTTTACTCATACTGTATCACATAAATGACAAATTGCAGCTTCTTTTATTATTTGCAGTTTCTCTTTTGATTTCATTTAGTTGTTTTTCACCTGTTTCAAATAATATTTATCTCTAACTTAATATTTAACTTCAATATACACACCTGCGTCCATCCACAACAAAGTCTAGTTCAGAATAAACAAACCATCTACTAAAAAGATACATCATTTTTCTAGTCCATACAATAATGGTCAAGTCCACCACACTACACACATATCAACTTTCTAGTCCATACAAAAATGGTCAAGTCCACACATGCGTACATATATTATGTGTGGCAATCATTGTTCTCTGGCTACAGAAAAATCCCCATTTGAATTTATCAACCATCAATTTTATGATGATGCAAATATATCAGCTACCAATTCCTTTCTAAGAGATGACTGAATCAACCTTCCGGCTTAAGTTTCAGTGATGCTTATGCACAACAAAACAGCTCTTTTTGGCATAAGAAATTTATGCCATGAAATTGTAAAAGATGATATTTGGTATTAGGTTCATTTGAATTTGAAATAGTTACCAGACATCATTGGAGTAAAGTTCCTACCAATCAAATGATTATCTGCCAAAAACTCAGATATAGTTTGAAATTCTTACAATAACTTGTAATGAAATCGGACTCTAGAGTACTTTGTATATGAAAATCAACAGAAACGTCCATCTTACCCCATCAGAGTGCCTACATTGTGGTGCGCATAGTGATTGTATGGCAATACGGCCAACCTCTGAAACTCCTTCTTGAACTCTGTCAGATATTGAAATTAAAAATATTTTAGCAATTGCTTTTTTGTTTATAACTCTCCTCTTAAAACTAAATATTTTATTTGAAAAATCAAAACAATCTACTGCATGTTCTTTCAATGGGAGATGTATATTTCATTTCTAAAACTTGAAAGAGATAGTTTATGAATCAGAAAAGCTAACAACTCTGACAACAAATAAGAACAATCTGTTTTAACTTCAATTATTAACAATAATATAAATCTCACAATTGAATAGTCAATCGTCAGGATTACATTACAAACAATTTCCTTTGTGCTAATGTTGTAGTATGTCTCTTGCTTTCTGTTCAACTTTATGGACAAGATCAAGGAATTAGGCTATTGAAAAAGCCAATGGCTTTGCTTCTCAAACAAAACACTAAACTTGATTCAGTCTCATCCTTCTATTTCCAAAACTTGCGACCAAAGTAATTCAAATACTAGAATGATCCATAAACAATAAAGGATTTCACACTATAATGTGAAAGTCAAAGTCCAAGAACTTTTATATTAATATATCCATTTCAAATTATCAAACACAAAATTTGGAGATTTACAACGAAAGGAATCAAATACAAAATATATTTGTTAACAAGTGAACATGCTTCAATACCAATAGAATATTTTGTTCTGTGCATTTCTCCATATAATCCATGGAGACATGGGGACATATACCCAAGCTCTAGGAGCCATCCCAAGGACAAAATATCTGTAAGACTAAGGCCCTAGGCATTCATGCCTCATCCCATTGATCAGTTTCAGATATTGATGCTATCCTTACATTTCTATTGAGGTGTATGGGTCATGAATGTGGATTTGTATATGCTTGGACCCATTTTGTGTTTTGATATTGCTACATACTTGCTAATGTTCTTGAGGGTTGCCATCGAGATGTATAGATTATGTACCTGGATGTATATGAATGTACTTCTATATGCTTGGACTTAGCAATGTTTTCAGCTTCATTGTTTTCACTATGATGTGTAATTATGTATATATTCATCGAGTTTAACATTTTGATTATTGACTATGCATTGATTTATCTAGATCATGCTTGAGTTAGATATTTTCAGTAGCTGTAGTTTTGATATCATGCCATGGATATTACATCATTGGTTGTTATATACAAACCTTTGGCTATCTTGTGTTGTGCAGATGCCCCTGATGTTTTATTGAGTGTGCAAGTGCAGGTTTTTCCCAATGATGGTTTAATTGGAGACAATCAACTTAGGTATTCAGTGTTGTCTTTATATTTGTCTCACTCAAGTTCCAACTATGAGATGCATCTTGTGTGACCTTGTGAGCATAAATCCAGATCAATTCATTCAAGTTCTTGAGTTATTTGGAAACCTATAAAATTTTGCATAGCTTGTTTGACCCTTGTGATTATTTGCATTAAATCGTTTTCTATATTTCATTGTGCGCTTGTGAAATGAATTTATGCTAGTAGTGGATAAACATGTAGTTTCTTGTACCTTACAATATATTTGATATTGTTGAGTGGAAAAAGAAACTATATAATATAATCAATGTAGATAATATATATTGTATTAGTTATGTTTGGTTATCAACAAGAAGTATGATAATACCTTGTTGGCTTGTGGTAAATACAAGAAATAGTTTCTAGCAGTTGTCAATGATTGTAGTCACTTGGCAACTGTCAAGGAGTTTATATAGAACCTTTGCACTCAAAGAAGGTCCACGTGTTGCAATTTGTTCCCTTATTCTAGTTTTTGTATAAGAGCATCTATGAATAAATAAAATCGGTGAGATATCATATGGAAATCTATTAAATTACTTTGCAACTCTCACATAAATTATTCATGTGTATGTAATCAATTTACTTTGCAATAAATAGTTGTTTATTCATTTAGCAAGTAAACATTTGGCATCATCGCCTTAAGAATTGGGTAGAATAAAACATGGTTATATAAATGGGACAGCTAGTAGGAGAACCAATGGAATCCAATCAACAAAGAGAAAATGACCTTACAAAAGATCTGGTCCATTTGTGGGACATATATGTGAAAGAATAGATTCAAAAGGAATTTGAACAAAGGCAAGTTCCTCAAAAAGTAATTTGTGATAATCTAAGAGTGAGTGAAGTAGATATACTCCTTGACCATCTTCCTAGACTACTTGCAAAACATTTTATAATACTCTAAGATTTGCATACCAAACAAGACTATAAAACACATAGACAACAAGACAATGTTAGAGGATAGAAGTCGACAAGAAGATGAGAAACAAAACACAAATTGGTGTCACACTTTCCATAATTAATGCCTTTATACCCAAATAAAAGCGAGAAGAGATCACATGGCAATCAAGGGACAAAACAGAAGGTGAGACTATCTTTAGGAATCATAGAACAAAGAGAAAGGAAGAGACAACTAAGAGGAGAAATTGAAGTCCATCCCAAGAAAGAAGTAGAAGTTGAAGCATGAGTCAATACCTAAGTCAAGAAAAAAAAAGCATAATATTCCCACTACAAGGAAACAAACAAAGGCAAAGTAGGATGAGATAGCAAGACACCTTCCACTACTAGATGAAGTGTGGGTTGATTTGTCATACTAAGTAGAAAAGCCAGGGAAACTCCCTTGGAGAAGGGAAGTTGGGAGATAGAGTCTAAGGATTCCTTCACAGACAAGGAAAGAGAAACATACAAGAACAACCTTCAAGGCATCAAAGGGTTTTGCATTGAAGAGTTGTTAATCGAAGAAATTGAGTTGAAAACCCTAAGGCTAAAGGTGTATATGTAATTCCCCCTCCACAAAATTAAATTCTAATTAAATATTCAGAAATATTATTAGGGCAGTCTGAAATGAGACACAACTATAAATAGTCACTACAAGACAAGGAATAAGACAAAATCAACTAAGAAGAAATCAAAATCAGCCTACATTAAGACAACAAAAAGTAATAACAAAAGTACTAGCAGACCTTTGTCTTAGAAGACAAAAAAGACACCAAATGGAAAAGTAAAGGACAGCACTTCATTAATTAATATTATGGAATTATAATTAAAGTTTAATTTTATCAAAAGTCAGGGGGCATTATGAAGAGTTATGTCTATGAAGAAAAGAAAGTATATAAGAGAAATCGAAAGGAAGAAGGAAGCATCACATTGAATACATTTTATATATCTCATTATTACTCTTGTGGAGCGTGGACTATGGTTCAGCAACTTGAGGATGAAACCCCTCAAGCTCTGAAATTAAAGGATGGAACCCCCCAACTCTCCATTATTGAATTAGTCAACGAAAACCCCTACTTCAAACAGATTTGGAGACAATTCCAAGACATTTTAGTGAAAATACATCACTACAAATTTGGGATAATTAACAACAAAAACAAAAGATAAGTTCACTCTTTTCCATATTCTAAATATTGTATCTGAATTAAAATAAAATAAAATGTTAAAACTGCAATTTCTGAAGTTGATATCAAATTTATAATTAATTGTGCTTCTATAATTATGAGTTAGATTGTATTATTTAAAGAAAAATGAGGAAATTTTAAAAAGGACATTACAAATGGTATCAGAGCTGGACCTTGTCAACCTGTGAGATTTCCTTCCTATGCAATTTAGTGACAAAGCCAGCAAATATTATCAAAGAGAACTTAGAAAAACTCAACATCAATTTTCCAAGGACAAAGTTACAAAAACTCAGTTGGAATTGAAGGCTAAAGAAGCAGACATGGTCAGAGAGAATGACAACTGCAACTATGCTAATAAGATTGGTAGAAATTTGACCTTATGTTAGATATGATGGGGCAAATGTTATATGTAATGCATAACAACCAAAAAACACAGAATAATTCCAACAACCGAAATAGAGAGGCAAGTTCTTCTAACAGTAGTAAAGAAAAAAGTCCCAGACAAAGAACCAAGGGTGGGACTGTTGATAGACCTCTTCATCTTATTGTTGATAGATCAATAATTACTACTCCTTACAAGCATCTAAGAACATTTAAGGAGGAAATTGAAAAAACAATTAAGGAATTTCTGAAGATTGGTCATATTAGGCCAAATTCTAGCCGTTTTGCATCTTCAATTGTATTAGCAAAAAAGAAAGATGGAACTATGCAAATGTTCATAGATTTTAGGGCGTTAAACAAGGAAAATATAAAAACAAATATCCAATACCTAGAGTTGATGAGTTAATTGATGAATTGCATCATGTAAAATACTACTCAAAAAATTGATTTGAGATTTGGGTATTATCAAATATGGGAGAAAGAAGAGGATATGCATAAAACTGCTTTCTTATGTCGTTTTGGGCATTTTTAGTTTTTAGTTATGCCCTTCGGTTTGACTAATGCTCCCACTACCTTCCAATCATGTATGAGCCATGTGTTCAAAAATTAGTTGAGAAAGATCGTGTTAGCATTCTTTGATGATATTTCGATCTAATACAAAGCATGTGAAGAACATCTACAACATTTGGATGAAGTTTTGGGTATATTAGAGCAACCGGCTTTTTATGCTAAGGAATCCAAATGTGAGTTTGGGTTGACAAAGATTCTCTATTTAGGACATGTTATTAGTGCTCAAGGAGTGCAAGTCAATCAGCAAAAGGTACAAGCCATTTTAGATTGGCCCTCACCGACAAATTTAACTCAATTGAGAGGGTTTTGCTGGCACCCCAATTTGGCGTGTCACATCTTACTTCACTCTACTCCAAAGGTTGTACGTTTGACCTTATCCACCCTTTGTTGATAACTGATCTAAGAAATCTTAAATGGGTTCCCCAAGTGTCAAATGGTGCAAAGCCTCATAAAAAGGCCTAAGTCTAGGTTTTCTCCGTTGGTTCCCTTAATATTTTGCATTGTTGGGGCTTTGGGGTTTCAGGGGAATCCATCCTTGCATGCCTTTTGTTTCGTCAAAGTTGCAAGATTTTGAGGTTTTCTTTATTTTGGTACATGTTCCCTTGTTTCCCCATTTCCTTGACCCCAATCTTTGGTTCTCAAAATGTTCAAATGTTTGATTTTCAAACTTTCAAAGTGTTCCTTACTCATGTCCCAAGTCCAATGCTTGTGTGGATATGTGACGGGGGATCTTTGATAGAAGAAGTCTAACAAGTGATATGTTTTCAGTTGTTTCATCAGAGCATCGAGGTGGTAAGTCATCACCTCCCCTCCTAATATTCATACAAAGGAAATGTTATATTTTTCAAGGGATTGAGGTGTCCTCTCCCCTAATCCCTTTGTAAGCAAGTCCAAGATAGCACAATTGTTAGAATATTGTCATTGATGTCAAAGGAAACATGCAACAATATATAAAAGACATGCAACGATATATTCCCTATTGGCACCACTTATGCATGAAACAAAGCATGCAAGGAGTTGGATAATTGCAAGAAATGTGGAGTTGGATAATTGCATGAAACAAAGCATGCAAATATAAAGCGCCACAACAAAGCATGCAAAAACAGAAAAAAGGAAAGCATGCAAAAAGAAAGCATAAAGATAGCATGCAAATCAGATTTGAAGATCTATTGCTAAAAACAAAAAAGAAAGCATAAAGATAACATGCAAATCAGATTTGAAGATCTATTGATAAAAACAAAAAAAGAAAGCATAAAGATAGCATGCAGCTAAAAATCAGATTTGAAGATCTATTGCTAAAAACAAAAAAAGAAAGCATAAAGATAGCATGCAGCTAAAAATCAGATTTGAAGATCTATTGCTAAAAACAAAAAAAGAAAGCATAAAGATAGCATGCAGCTAAAAATCAGATTGGAAGATCTATTGCTAAAAACAGGAAAAAGAAAGAATAAAGATAGCAAGCAAAAAGATAACCACCGATGCATGCTAAAAGGAGTTGTTTTTCCTTTTTTTTAAAAAGGCTCCATTTCTTAAAACAAAAGAGAGAGAGAGAGAGAGAGAGAGAGAGAGAGAGAGAGAGTGTTTATTTCTATGTTCCACGGCGTTTCGGGGACGGGGATGGGGGGATGACAGGGGACTCGTTTCAGGGATGGCAATCCGAGAGCCGATTTTTTGGGGACGGCGGGGGGACGGCGATATATGAATTTTTCAAAATATATATATATATATATATATATATATATTTATATATATGAATTATTAAAAATATATTATATATAGAGAGAGAGAGAGAAAGAGAGCAATCTAAAATATCAAATATGTCAATAACTGATAGCATCATTGTAACAATATCGATATGTGCATAAATAATGACAGCAGTATAAACTATAAATTATAAACAGCAATAAGTTTATAGCTTAAACTTTAATCATGAAGATGACATTCATGACAAGTCAATAGTATTTAGTAATTTACTATTAAATATAAAAGCATTTTTTTCAAGTTTAAAAACTAAAGTTAAATAACTC
Organism: Sequoia sempervirens; assembly: GCA_007258455.2. Taxonomy (NCBI): domain Eukaryota; kingdom Viridiplantae; phylum Streptophyta; class Pinopsida; order Cupressales; family Cupressaceae; genus Sequoia; species Sequoia sempervirens. The sequence goes on along the minus strand of VDFB02368246.1, from coordinate 10,207 downwards.
AAAGACCAAAGTCTCAAACTTTAAATACAACAATTTGTTAATCTATGACACTATGCCTCGTTTGGGTATCAATAGCAAACAATCAAACTCCTCTCACAACAGTCTAAAATAAAGTGGCAGCTTGTGCAGAAAATTCAAAATAGTGACTGCTCTCACATAGGAGAAACAGCGCCTAGGCTTCAACACTAACAATCGGCTCCCAACGTCCCACGACTCCCAACAAACAAGTATATGAGTTTATGTCTTTTGTTTTATGTTTTTAGGTATATGAGGGGCGAGGGAGGGTCTGTGGGACCCCATGCCCCTTTACAAACTGTTGGCATTACAATTCGCACCTCTGGAGTGCGTATTGGCAACGAACAACTATGCACAATGCATAATGACTGCACTTCAAATTAGGTGGGGAAGCTCCCTCTTTTGTTGATATGCGTGAAAAAGTAAATTATTCTAAATCCTATCTTTTTGACTCAGCTGGAAGAGGCACAAGGTTAAGAAAAAAAATACATTGCAGCTAATGTTTTTCTCTGGTTTTTGAAACAATTTGCTATGAAATTGCTTGTTATTAACAAAGAAGATGATTACAATTTATAGAGGAGGAAACCTACTGTAGACATTAAATGTCTACCTACTAGCTACCTAACAACTACTATAGCTACAATTGGCCATTAACATAAGTAGAATATACTATTCTAACACCCTCCCTTAATGGTCAATCGTCTAACTAGCCTACAGAAAACAATCTGCAGGTCCTTGGTCACAAATTCTTCAGAACACTCTGCTGTTATGGAGACCCTCCCTGGATCTGCAGAATGTTGGTGACCAAAAACATCCAAAATAAAACATAAAAAGCTCTGCAACAAGAGACAAGAGTCTGCCACTGACTCTGCCACGTGAGAGAAGTCTGCCACCAACCCTCCCAGAAACTGCAGAACTGCTGACTAGAAGTCATCACAAAGTGTCCAGAGTTGTCCGTCTCTGAAACCAGAGACACACTGAGAACAGCGGCCACGACTTTGAGGATAATTCGGCAAACCGTCGAGACTTTTGCAGAGGAGCACGACGCCCGAGAACAGACTGCAAGAAGCTAGTTGTGCAGTGTTCGCCCCAGCAACTCTAGGTGTGACAAAAACAGATTGCAACAAACCACGATTTTTGAGGAAAAAATCGCCAAACCTCAGATTACAAATCATCGTTTTTTCGGAAAAAACGGTAAAAACCAAAGAGGAATCCCACGCATTTTGTGAATTACAGAAACCCAAAAAGTAGCAAAGGATTCTCACGCAACACTGCGAATTACAGAAGCCCAGAAACAGGGAGCCATCGATTGTCGGCTGAAAAACAAAGGGTTTGGAACCCTAGCTGCCAAAACAGATCTGCACAAAAATCGAGGCACGAAAAACGAGGCACCTAGAAAAATCGGACGACAACCCATTTGAGATCTCGGAAAACCCACCAAGAATCTGCAACCAGAAAAAATTTCCGACTTGAAACTGAGGCACAAATTTTGAGGCATAGAAAACGAGGAATCTAGAAAAATCGGAGACCGACCCATTTGAGATCTCGAAAAACCCAGAAGGAATCTGCAATTAAAATAATTTTTCGACTTCAAACTAAGGGTCAAAACCCTAGTCAAGCTGGCAGAAACCCTAGGCAGGCATGAGAGCACAAAAAATTGCAGAAAAATTCTGAGAAATGTGAAAAAAATCGCGTCTCCAACCGCGGCCCAAAAGATCCTTCAAAAAATGACCAGATTTTAGACAAAATCATGCCCACGAAATGTAGTAACGCGTCCAGCTTAGTATGTGAAATCGTGGCCAGAGATTTTGAAGGAAAACGCAACGTCTTTCAGAAAAACGCGGCCAGTCAAGGAGAAAAACGCGTCTGGAACTTGTTTACAAATACGCGGACCAAGGAGAACGCGTCCAAGCCGAAGAACGAGATCAGAAGAAGAAACAGATCGCGGCCATAAGACACCGAAAAACGCATCCAACAGTGAGGAAATCCGCAGCTGAGATAGGGCAGAAGTCGCGTCTGTATACCAGCAGAAATCCGTGACCTTCAGGAGCTAAAAACCGCACCTCAAACAGGAAGAAAAGCGCCCTCAAAGATCGCGAAAATCAGATAGTTGCAAACCCGTGAGACGAAAGAAGAAAACACATAGGTTCAAGACAGATCACAGCGCCCATAAGTAGAAGAACACACGAAAATAAATCCACAGCCTCAAGACGCAAATCTTCAGATCTGAACACACGCCTTGGAGAGGACAAAAGCCCACGAAAATAGGCAGACGAAAAAAATCCTCGATTTTCTTCTAGCAAAGAAACCCCACGAATTTGCAGACAAAATCCGCCCCGAAGACAGATCAAAACCCTTCACGGGTTTGAACACAAAAACCCGTCTTTGCAATTCCGTACCAAAACAAAGAGCCCTTCCAGGATCCTGAGCCCTCCCATAAGGGAGGCAGGCTCAGACCTGCTCTGATACCATGAAACAATTTGCTATGAAATTGCTTGTTATTAACAAAGAAGATGATTACAATTTATAGAGGAGGAAACCTACTGTAGACATTAAATGTCTACCTACTAGCTACCTAACAACTACTGTAGCTATAATTGGCCATTAACATAAGTAGAATATAATATTCTAACAGTTTTGCAGATCTTAACTACAACTAACTTAATGCTTCATACTATCCTATCTCCTCTAGATAAACAGAGCAAGAGGAATTAGAAGCAGGGAATTGGTATAAGATAATCTTTAAGTCGGGATTTTCAAGGACACAGGACACCTATCCGAGGTGTAGGCTGAAAGAAAGGTTATTGGAAACAACATCAAACAGTACGTTAGTTCCCAGGATTCCTAAGGAGGCAGGACACCTATCCGAAATGTAGGCTGAAAGTAACTTATTGGAAACAACACTTAAACGACAATCTCTATTCCTAAATTCCCAAGGAGGAGGGACTCCTATGCGAGGTGTAGATATGGAAGAAAGATTATTAATAACATCACACGATAAACTTTATTTCTAAATTCCCAAGGAGGAGGGACTCCTATCCGAGGTGTAGATATGAAACAAGCTTATTAATCACAACAAGAACAAAATTGGGACAACAAATTGCATAATGAGACACGCACACAATGAATGATCAAACCAGCATTATATTTAACTAACTAAACAGACACAGAATAACAATATTGCACGGAAAGGTGGCTCAGCAATTTATTATCATAGCAAAAGTTAATTACAAATGAGCAAGGGTGCTCTTATTTATAGAACCTCAAAGGAGTAGGGAACCCTAAAATCTCATTGAGTTTACAATCAGTCTTGCAAGCATGCAAGAGTTTATTCTTTACGTCTAACTATATGCAACCTAACAGTTAACTGGAAAAACAACATCAGTTAACTGAACTAAACTATACTAAATGGACATTTGCAACATGCAAGTCCTTATTGATATGAAAGTTAACTGACAACTAGCATCAACCAACTGAATCCTAACTGAAAGTTCCACATAGGTGACTCCAAAATAGACGTGCACAAAGGTAGGACAGCGAGTTAACTCGAAAAGAGGCATCAAGTTAACTATTGTGTCAAATATCTATCTTGAAGAGGTGGGGCGTCCTATCCACTGGTTGTGATCTCGAGCAATTAACTCCTCCAAGAAGTTGTTAACTACCTCACCATCTGGAGGTCGTCACATGTATCGACTGTCAATTCATTGCTTGTCAGCAACTTGAGCAATCCTGTAAATATCCGCACACTCAAACTGACAATTTACTGACTAGTAACTCTGGCAGCTCCATAACTGGAGTGATGGCCTCCATTTCTTCCGCAGCTTCACACTTTTGACGCTCCTGAACTCGCCACACACGCAGAATTCCAACGGTATTCAACCCTCTAAACTAGCCTTGAAAGGCTATCAGCTATACGAGGTATGAAACCATGTGGACTTTGAGTGACTACGCCTGCCAAATTGTCTAAATCAACCCTTTGAATGCGCATGATGCAAAGTGTCAACGTTTCTTATGAAATCATGAATTAAAACCAATTTGGTCTTGAATTCGGTCTGAGTGGATTACATATTGAAAAACTACCCTATTGACTGTAAACACGGCTATGTTCTGACAACTTTTTCGGCAAAACTAAAATAGCTCCTAGCGAGGCTAAAAATACCTTGTCGAGGGGTAATTTTAGCAAAAAATTCCGAGATGTGGGTTTTGTAGAGAAAATAATTCTAATCTTTTGCCTTGGTGATCTTTAGTTCAATCTCCATTTTACATGTCCATTCGCTCAACCGCCACTGCCATTTGACAAGTCCTGGGAATTGGCTAATAGATCCATTGCAAAGCTGGGCAGAAGCTAAGAAGACCATTCTGGAGATAGTCAATGCAAAAACTGACATATGATGCCTTGAATTCTTGGGAGCCCATGGCCTACATGCGCTCTCTCTTTTCCAGACTTTAGTCATTTTTCAAACTTGTTGATTCTTCGTTCAATCTACAAATTCAAGCGTTAGATAAATCTCCTGGACTAGCTGGTAGGCTCATCACAAAGCTAACAGGATTCCGGAGAAGACATCTTGGAAGTGAAATCCCAAAAAGTTGATTTGGGCCTTTGAAACCTTGGGAGCCCCTGGCTAACACGCGCTCTTTTTTTTTCCAAAGTTAGAAAATTTCAATGATTTTCTCTTCGACGAAAATCCCCTCCATGACAAAGCATCATTTTGAACATATCTTGCCATAGAATCTTCACTGGAGTGTTTTAATCTTAGATTTCGACACCTGGTATCTAGCCATCTGCCATTGACGACCTGAGAGGTCCTAACTTTTCACCTAAAAAAGTAAAAACTACCCACCAGACTTAAGCTAACTTTTCCTTGATTCCAACTTCACCACTATGATCGTGAAGTGAAATAAGCCAATCAAAATAATTTTCAGCCAATTCTATTTTTAGGGTTTTTTGCCTAAAATTAGGGGTCCAGAAACCCTAATTTTCAAATTTTTCAAATTTTACCAATATCTTCCAAACATCAAACTAACTAAAAGCCCATACTTGATTTGCCCAAAAACTGTGTTTTGATGATACTTTTACAAGGTTTAGACTATTTTAAGCAAAATGCCTTAATGAAGCAAAAAAATTGGTTTGGGTACAACACAAACCAATAAATTTTTAAAAAAAAACAATGAATTTTTAATTTTAACTTTTATTTTTTAAGTAATACTGCAGGGGACGCTTGGACTTTTTCAGGACGGTTAGGGGACACCTAGCCATCCCCCAGTCATTTCAAGGATGGCTAAATTGGGAATGTGTTTCCTGGCGTTTCCAGAAAATGCAAAATTGGAGGGGATGGATGGGGGACATCCCCTGACGTCCCCCCATCCCCGAAACGCCTCAGGGGACAAGGATGTAGGGTTTAGGGGTGGGGACGCGTCCACGTGTAACACAATTTTTTTTGTTGTGGCTGGCTTTTCTCCTTAAAGCGCTATATTTTTTTAGAAAGAGATTAATACTATATTTTATATATGAAAAAGAAAAAAGAAGATATTTTTTTGAAGCGAAAAAAAAGGGAAAAGGATATAGTACGAATTTTCATGAAATAGTCTATGGTTCTTTTTGTGTGTAAGAAGCTAGACAAAAAAAATCAGTTGTGTGAAGCAGTCTTCAGGGCAAATTCATAAAAGAAAAGAAGTAGATTTGAAAAGAAAAAAATTCAGAGTTTTTGAAAGGTGTAAGGGGCAGAATTGGACAAGAAGTTAAGTGCAGAGATAAAGCTCAGTTTTTTATGAAGCTGATTTAAAGAAGGTGTTGTTATTCATCTTCCATTAAAAAGATATTATACCTATTAGTGTGGAGGTTGGTGCCTCTCATTTTCGGTGATTTACTAGGTTGGTGCTCAACTGTGAGTTGGTGCTCACTTTTGTAATCGAAGATTGGTTTCTTATATAGGTTGGTGCCTACATATTAATAAAATCAAATGTTTTGCCGTGATTTTTTCCCGAAAGGGTTTTCCACGTAAAACTGGTGTTCATTTTGCTTATGGTTCGTTTGCGCTATTAAATTTTGATTATTCAGTTTTTAAAAGTTTAAAATTGTTTTTCTATATGAAAAAGAAAAAAGGAGATTTTTTTTTTAAGTGAAGAAAAAGGGAAAAGGATATAGTACGAATTTGCATGAAATTGTCTATGGTTTTCTTTGTGTGTAAGAAGCTAGACAAAATAAATCAGTTGTGTAGGGGGCAGAATTGGACAAGAAGATAAGTGCAGAAATAAAGTTCAATTTTTGATGAAGCTGATTTAAAGGTGTTTTTTGTTATTCATCTTCCACTAAAAAGATATTATACCTGTTAGTGTGGAGGTTGGTGTAATGTCCCCATTTTTAGCACTACGCTTTCTAGTGACTATTAGCCTATTTCCGAAGGCCCATAGGCTATTCAAAGGCAGAATTAGGGTTTCCTATTTTCTAGGAGGTTTCCTTCTGAGTTATCAAAGGTTGCATGCAGGAGTTTGGCATAAGGGTTTTTGGGTTGTTCTAGGTTTTTGAAGGGCTTCAGAATGGTGTAACATGCATCTGCATTAGGTGACTTTTCTGGACTTGCTATTTTTAGTAAGTTGCGACGGTTGCCCAATTTGTGCCCAAAATGAGTTTGGAGTCACTATTTTTAGCAATATGCTATTTTTAGTAAGTGTTATTTTTAGTAGTGCTATTCTTAGCAGTAGTTCCGGAGTTCAATGTAATGTCTATTTCTAGCAGGGCAGTATTGGCAGTTTGATCTCCAACATTCTGGAGCCTATTTTGGCAGATTTGTTGGCTTAAGTGATTTCATATTTGGACACCTTAGTTGGAAATTATAATGTTTTAAGTGAAATATTTGCTAAGGCAAAAAGTGGATGGCTAACTTAGGGAAATATTTGAGTTTTATAAAGTTATATCACTTAAGCCTATTTGGACACCTAAGTCAAGGGGGGTCAAAGATGGAGTCAAAATGCAAATTAAAAGTAAATGCTTCATCCTCATTTGGGCGCCCTATTTGGAGGGAAACAGTGTTTTGAATTCAGGGTTGGAAAAGTTATAAATACAAGGCTTTTCTCTCTCATTTCTCATCCATTGCTTATCATAGCGAAATGTTGTTGAAATTATTTCAAAACCCTTGCTTCAAGGAACGCATACCTCCTAGCCTACATCAGTTTCGTATTTAAGAGATAATACCTAGCTGGTTTGAGACTGCTTCTTCATTCAGAGATTGTAGACAGAGCTTATTTGGAGATGGATTCATATAACGTCTTTTGATCTTGGTTTGGTAAGATGGATTCATATAACGTCTTTTGATCTTGGTTTGGTAACTTGTTACTTTCAGTATTTGATCACTTTGGTGCGTTTTTCAATCATTTTGGTGTTGCTGGTTTGTGCTTGGTTGGAGCACATTTTCGGTCATATCTCTCGGAGGAATTTTGCTATCATTCTGGGTATTGTTTATGATGTTTCCTCTAGCCTAGGCGCCCCTTTGCTCTAGGTATCAGATTTTTTAATAGAGATTGGGATTTTTGGGAGAGGTCACCCTTCCCTAGGGGTCTATACTTCTCTTGTTTTCTGCCTCGGGATGCATGTTGGACTTTTCATGGAAGTTTGGACTGGTTTCTTGGCTTGAGTTGGGATGCCTAGCCTCTAGGCTTCCAGTGTTTTCAGTTTGGGGGAAATCGGAGGTGATTTGACGAAGTTACGAGTGTTTTGGTGATACTAGGGCTTGCTGGTATGATTTTCTGATCGCTACAATTTTGTATCAGACCTGATGTATTCCTCTGTTTTGTCATATTTCATATTGGTAATCTTGTATTTGATATTGGAGATTGTTTCTTAACATGTTGGTTATCCATTGATATGTATATCTCCTTTCTAGTGCAGCTGAAACTTGATATTGTAACGTTGAATCAATAGTACTAATCAACCCTCTTGTATTTCTGCACTTTACTTTCTGTTATGACCGCTGAAAAGTGGAAGAGGTCGGCTTACCGCCTAGACATTTCATTTCAGTACTTGTATTTCCACTCCCGTTGAATAAGTGGTCGAGTTGCTTTTCATTTCAGCATTTACTTTTCTGTAGCGCGCTGAAAAGTGGAAGAGGTTGGCTTGCCGCCTAGCATTTACATTTCTAGTGTGGTCAGCTAGCTGCCATCAATATTGTACTTCCAAATTGTATCTAACCATCCCCTTGCACTGTATGCTCTCACCTTGCCCTCACTAGGATTTGGGTGATCAAAAAGTGAAAGGTTGCATTTTAGTATTGTTATCTTTCATATTTCTAACATTAACGAGCGGAAATGCTTGTGTAAAAATTGGAAAAAAGTAAGGGGGATATTTCAGTTGGTGCCTCTCATTTTCAGTGATGTACTAGGTTGGTTCTCAGCTGTGAGTTGGTGCTCACTTTTGTAATAGAAGATTGGTGTCTTATGTAGGTTGGTGCCTACATATTAATAAAAGAAAATATTTTGCCATGATTTTTTCCCAAAAGGGTTTTCCACATAAAACTGGTGTTCATTTTGCTTATGGTTCATTTGCGCTATCAAGTTTTGATTATTCAATTTTTAAAAGTTGAAAATTGTACTTATACTGATTCACCCTCGCCCTCCTCCCCCCCCTCTCTTAGTATAAGTGTGTGCTCTTCAACAATGGCCCAATAGAGAAAGGCACTTTGGTTTTTGGTAGAGATTTAGTGTGGTTCAAGAACCTCCCTAGGTTCTCAAAAATGGTTCGACCACTAACAAGTTTTGCCGACAATCAAAAGAAGAAAGAAAAATATTGGCTAAGTGTTAAGTTGTCAACACATGGAAGAGGGTTCTAAAACTAGTGTCAAGAGCCAACGAGGGTTTCCTAACCTCATCGAAGCCCGACAATACTTTTCTAACCTCTTTGTTTTTCAAAAGAGATGCTTGCAACTTCATGTATCGAGGTTTTAAAGCTTTTGCTGGTTCCCAACAAGGTATTCTAACCTTGTCAAAGCCCAATAGGTTTTTTCTAACCTTGTTGAATGAAAGAAAGCAATTTCCAAAGGAGCGTTAGCGAAGTAAGGAGGTTATAAAACTTGTGTTGGCTCTCGACAAGGTTTTCCAATCGAAACCCAATGAGCTTTTTATAACTTTCAAAGGTAATGAAACCCAAAGATCATCTCCTATTGTATTGTGATGAAGCATCCATAGTCAAGATCTCTCTTGCTCTTTGCTTTCATGTTTGCTTCAAGAAATAGATTATAAATGGACGCCTACACCACAAAATTGAAAAAATGCTACAAAAACTCTTTAAAAGGTAAACCTCTCATTGAAAATGCCCAAGTTCACTTCAAAGTAAAACCAGAACCTGAGCATCCTCTCTAAAGCTAAACTCAATCTTATTCAAAGATGGAACCTCTATGAGTTTTCCAGCTCTCCCGTTTCTAGCAACCCTTCTATCTCCATTAATTATCCACATCCCTTCTTTGATGGTACTTCAAAAGCTAATTTGAATATTGTCGTTGCCAATGGTGTGTTTTGGACTGAACTTAACACAAAAATATTAGAATTTTGCATGAACATAAGATGTCTAGATTTGAATTCTTTATCTAATCCACTCGACCATAAATCATGGATCACTCTCATCCAATCCACACAAGCTTAAGCATGTATGATAGATATTATAATTTATTTAAAAATTGCAATATTTATAATTTATTTGTAAAATGCAATATTTATAATTTATTTATATAAATATATTTTTGTTTTATCATTTTATGTATCGTTGTATAGTTTAATACTAATATTATCATTAAATTATATTTAAATATGCAAATTTACTATTATGTTGTATATATTATTTCATAAAATAAGTTAATATCAATTTATTAACATGTTAGCATATTAATATTGTTTTTTTATAATATGTTAATTAAATATATTCTATATTTATGATTTTTATGTTTTTTTGTATAAATGTACCCAACTCCCAAAAAAATGTAGCTGTATCATTGTATCGTACCCACATACCCATATGCATAAAAGCAAAAACATATGGAAAAAATCGCATAATATCGTAATTTTCATGAAACAACACGGAACCTGGTTTTTATGAGGAAAGAATCACAATTACTGAAAAATTGTTGATTGTGATTTTCAAAGAGTTTTTCATGTTTAAATTGCAAAAAAAAATTGAAAATTGCATCTAAGACATCCCATTGAGATC